>JAUPFT010000003.1:46309161-46401661 GCA_036936625.1 Parnassius smintheus behrii
AGTGGTTATTCTTACACCAACACAACACGGCCCACTGCTACTATTGATGATATGGAGTAGTGGTTATTCTTACACCAACACAACACGACCCACTGCTACTATTGATGATATGGAGTAGTGGTTATTCTTACACCAACACAACACGACCCACTGCTACTATTGATGATATGGAGTAGTGGTTATTCTTACACCAACACAACACGACCCACTGCTACTATTGATGATATGGAGTAGTGGTTATTCTTACACCGCCACAACACGGCCCACTGCTACTATTGATGATATGGAGTAGTGGTTATTCTTACACCGCCACAACACGGCCCACTGCTACTATTGATGATATGGAGTAGTGGTTATTCTTACACCAACACAACACGGCCCACTGCTACTATTGATGATATGGAGTAGTGGTTATTCTTACACCAACACAACACGGCCCACTGCTACTATTGATGATATGGAGTAGTGGTTATTCTTACACCAACACAACACGACCCACTGCTACTATTGATGATATGGAGTAGTGGTTATTCTTACACCAACACAACACGACCCACTTCTACTATTGATGATATGGAGTAGTGGTTATTCTTACACCGCCACATCACGGCCCACTGCTACTATTGATGATATGGAGTAGTGGTTATTCTTACACCAACACAACACGACCCACTGCTACTATTGATGATATGGAGTAGTGGTTATTCTTACACCGCCACAACACGACCCATTGCTACTATTGATGATATGGAGTAGTGGTTATTCTTACACCGCTACAACACGGCCCACTGCTACTATTGATGATATGGAGTAGTGGTTATTCTTACACCGCCACAACACGGCCCACTGCTACTATTGATGATATGGAGTAGTGGTTATTCTTACACCAACACAACACGACCCACTGCTACTATTGATGATATGGAGTAGTGGTTATTCTTACACCAACACAACACGACCCACTGCTACTATTGATGATATGGAGTAGTGGTTATTCTTACACCGCCACAACACGACCCACTGCTACTATTGATGATATGGAGTAGTGGTTATTCTTACACCAATACAACACGACCCACTGCTACTATTGATGATATGAAGTAGTGGTTATTCTTACACCGCCACAACACGACCCATTGCTACTATTGATGATATGGAGTAGTGGTTATTCTTACACCGCTACAACACGGCCCACTGCTACTATTGATGATATGGAGTAGTGGTTATTCTTACACCGCCACAACACGGCCCACTGCTACTATTGATGATATGTAGTGGTTATTCTTACACCAACACAACACGACCCACTGCTACTATTGATGATATGGAGTAGTGGTTATTCTTACACCGCCACAACACGGCCCACTGCTACTATTGATGATATGGAGTAGTGGTTATTCTTACACCAACACAACACGACCCACTGCTACTATTGATGATATGGAGTAGTGGTTATTCTTACACCAACACAACACGACCCACTGCTACTATTGATGATATGGAGTAGTGGTTATTCTTACACCGCCACAACACGGCCCACTGCTACTATTGATGATATGGAGTAGTGGTTATTCTTACACCAACACAACACGACCCACTGCTACTATTGATGATATGGAGTAGTGGTTATTCTTACACCGCCACAACACGGCCCACTGCTACTATTGATGATATGGAGTAGTGGTTATTCTTACACCGCCACAACACGGCCCACTGCTACTATTGATGATATGGAGTAGTGGTTATTCTTACACCGCCACAACACGGCCCACTGCTACTATTGATGATATGGAGTAGTGGTTATTCTTACACCAACACAACACGACCCACTGCTACTATTGATGATATGGAGTAGTGGTTATTCTTACACCGCCACAACACGGCCCACTGCTACTATTGATGATATGGAGTAGTGGTTATTCTTACACCAACACAACACGACCCACTGCTACTATTGATGATATGGAGTAGTGGTTATTCTTACACCAACACAACACGACCCACTGCTACTATTGATGATATGGAGTAGTGGTTATTCTTACACCGCCACAACACGACCCACTGCTACTATTGATGATATGGAGTAGTGGTTATTCTTACACCAATACAACACGACCCACTGCTACTATTGATGATATGGAGTAGTGGTTATTCTTACACCGCCACAACACGACCCATTGCTACTATTGATGATATGGAGTAGTGGTTATTCTTACACCGCTACAACACGGCCCACTGCTACTATTGATGATATGGAGTAGTGGTTATTCTTACACCGCCACAACACGGCCCACTGCTACTATTGATGATATGGAGTAGTGGTTATTCTTACACCAACACAACACGACCCACTGCTACTATTGATGATATGGAGTAGTGGTTATTCTTACACCGCCACAACACGGCCCACTGCTACTATTGATGATATGGAGTAGTGGTTATTCTTACACCAACACAACACGACCCACTGCTACTATTGATGATATGGAGTAGTGGTTATTCTTACACCAACACAACACGACCCACTGCTACTATTGATGATATGGAGTAGTGGTTATTCTTACACCGCCACAACACGGCCCACTGCTACTATTGATGATATGGAGTAGTGGTTATTCTTACACCAACACAACACGACCCACTGCTACTATTGATGATATGGAGTAGTGGTTATTCTTACACCGCCACAACACGGCCCACTGCTACTATTGATGATATGGAGTAGTGGTTATTCTTACACCGCCACAACACGGCCCACTGCTACTATTGATGATATGGAGTAGTGGTTATTCTTACACCAACACAACACGACCCACTGCTACTATTGATGATATGGAGTAGTGGTTATTCTTACACCAACACAACACGACCCACTGCTACTATTGATGATATGGAGTAGTGGTTATTCTTACACCGCCACAACACGACCCACTGCTACTATTGATGATATGGAGTAGTGGTTATTCTTACACCAACACAACACGACCCACTGCTACTATTGATGATATGGAGTAGTGGTTATTCTTACACCGCCACAACACGGCCCACTGCTACTATTGATGATATGGAGTAGTGGTTATTCTTACACCAACACAACACGACCCACTGCTACTATTGATGATATGGAGTAGTGGTTATTCTTACACCAACACAACACGGCCCACTGCTACTATTGATGATATGGAGTAGTGGTTATTCTTACACCGCCACAACACGGCCCACTGCTACTATTGATGATATGGAGTAGTGGTTATTCTTACACCGCCACAACACGACCCACTGCTACTATTGATGATATGGAGTAGTGGTTATTCTTACACCGCCACAACACGACCCATTGCTACTATTGACGATATGGAGTAGTGGTTATTTATACACCGCCACAACACGGCCCACTGCTACTATTGATGATATGGAGTAGTGGTTATTCTTACACCGCCACAACACGGCCCACTGCTACTATTGATGATATGGAGTAGTGGTTATTCTTACACCAACACAACACGACCCACTGCTACTATTGATGATATGGAGTAGTGGTTATTCTTACACCGCCACAACACGACCCATTGCTACTATTGATGATATGGAGTAGTGGTTATTCTTACACCGCCACAACACGACCCACTGCTACTATTGATGATATGGAGTAGTGGTTATTCTTACACCGCCACAACACGACCCATTGCTACTATTGATGATATGGAGTAGTGGTTATTCTTACACCGCCACAACACGGCCCACTGCTACTATTGATGATATGGAGTAGTGGTTATTCTTACACCGCCACAACACGGCCCACTGCTACTATTGATGATATGGAGTAGTGGTTATTCTTACACCGCCACAACACGGCCCACTGCTACTATTGATGATATGGAGTAGTGGTTATTCTTACACCAACACAACACGGCCCACTGCTACTATTGATGATATGGAGTAGTGGTTATTCTTACACCAACACAACACGGCCCACTGCTACTATTGATGATATGGAGTAGTGGTTATTCTTACACCAACACAACACGGCCCACTGCTACTATTGATGATATGGAGTAGTGGTTATTCTTACACCAACACAACACGGCCCACTGCTACTATTGATGATATGGAGTAGTGGTTATTCTTACACCAACACAACACGGCCCACTGCTACTATTGATGATATGGAGTAGTGGTTATTCTTACACCAACACAACACGACCCACTGCTACTATTGATGATATGGAGTAGTGGTTATTCTTACACCAACACAACACGACCCACTGCTACTATTGATGATATGGAGTAGTGGTTATTCTTACACCGCCACATCACGGCCCACTGCTACTATTGATGATATGGAGTAGTGGTTATTCTTACACCAACACAACACGACCCACTGCTACTATTGATGATATGGAGTAGTGGTTATTCTTACACCGCCACAACACGACCCATTGCTACTATTGATGATATGGAGTAGTGGTTATTCTTACACCGCTACAACACGGCCCACTGCTACTATTGATGATATGGAGTAGTGGTTATTCTTACACCAACACAACACGACCCACTGCTACTATTGATGATATGGAGTAGTGGTTATTCTTACACCGCCACAACACGACCCATTGCTACTATTGATGATATGGAGTAGTGGTTATTCTTACACCGCCACAACACGACCCACTGCTACTATTGATGATATGGAGTAGTGGTTATTCTTACACCGCCACAACACGACCCATTGCTACTATTGATGATATGGAGTAGTGGTTATTCTTACACCGCTACAACACGGCCCACTGCTACTATTGATGATATGGAGTAGTGGTTATTCTTACACCGCCACAACACGGCCCACTGCTACTATTGATGATATGGAGTAGTGGTTATTCTTACACCAACACAACACGACCCACTGCTACTATTGATGATATGGAGTAGTGGTTATTCTTACACCGCCACAACACGGCCCACTGCTACTATTGATGATATGGAGTAGTGGTTATTCTTACACCAACACAACACGACCCACTGCTACTATTGATGATATGGAGTAGTGGTTATTCTTACACCAACACAACACGACCCACTGCTACTATTGATGATATGGAGTAGTGGTTATTCTTACACCGCCACAACACGGCCCACTGCTACTATTGATGATATGGAGTAGTGGTTATTCTTACACCAACACAACACGACCCACTGCTACTATTGATGATATGGAGTAGTGGTTATTCTTACACCGCCACAACACGGCCCACTGCTACTATTGATGATATGGAGTAGTGGTTATTCTTACACCAACACAACACGACCCACTGCTACTATTGATGATATGGAGTAGTGGTTATTCTTACACCGCCACAACACGGCCCACTGCTACTATTGATGATATGGAGTAGTGGTTATTCTTACACCGCCACAACACGGCCCACTGCTACTATTGATGATATGGAGTAGTGGTTATTCTTACACCGCCACAACACGGCCCACTGCTACTATTGATGATATGGAGTAGTGGTTATTCTTACACCAACACAACACGGCCCACTGCTACTATTGATGATATGGAGTAGTGGTTATTCTTACACCAACACAACACGACCCACTGCTACTATTGATGATATGGAGTAGTGGTTATTCTTACACCAACACAACACGACCCACTGCTACTATTGATGATATGGAGTAGTGGTTATTCTTACACCGCCACAACACGGCCCACTGCTACTATTGATGATATGGAGTAGTGGTTATTCTTACACCGCTACAACACGGCCCACTGCTACTATTGATGATATGGAGTAGTGGTTATTCTTACACCGCCACAACACGGCCCACTGCTACTATTGATGATATGGAGTAGTGGTTATTCTTACACCAACACAACACGACCCACTGCTACTATTGATGATATGGAGTAGTGGTTATTCTTACACCGCCACAACACGGCCCACTGCTACTATTGATGATATGGAGTAGTGGTTATTCTTACACCAACACAACACGACCCACTGCTACTATTGATGATATGGAGTAGTGGTTATTCTTACACCAACACAACACGACCCACTGCTACTATTGATGATATGGAGTAGTGGTTATTCTTACACCGCCACAACACGACCCACTGCTACTATTGATGATATGGAGTAGTGGTTATTCTTACACCAATACAACACGACCCACTGCTACTATTGATGATATGGAGTAGTGGTTATTCTTACACCGCCACAACACGACCCATTGCTACTATTGATGATATGGAGTAGTGGTTATTCTTACACCGCTACAACACGGCCCACTGCTACTATTGATGATATGGAGTAGTGGTTATTCTTACATCGCCACAACACGGCCCACTGCTACTATTGATGATATGGAGTAGTGGTTATTCTTACACCAACACAACACGACCCACTGCTACTATTGATGATATGGAGTAGTGGTTATTCTTACACCGCCACAACACGGCCCACTGCTACTATTGATGATATGGAGTAGTGGTTATTCTTACACCAACACAACACGACCCACTGCTACTATTGATGATATGGAGTAGTGGTTATTCTTACACCAACACAACACGACCCACTGCTACTATTGATGATATGGAGTAGTGGTTATTCTTACACCGCCACAACACGACCCACTGCTACTATTGATGATATGGAGTAGTGGTTATTCTTACACCGCTACAACACGGCCCACTGCTACTATTGATGATATGGAGTAGTGGTTATTCTTACACCGCCACAACACGGCCCACTGCTACTATTGATGATATGGAGTAGTGGTTATTCTTACACCAACACAACACGACCCACTGCTACTATTGATGATATGGAGTAGTGGTTATTCTTACACCGCCACAACACGGCCCACTGCTACTATTGATGATATGGAGTAGTGGTTATTCTTACACCAACACAACACGACCCACTGCTACTATTGATGATATGGAGTAGTGGTTATTCTTACACCAACACAACACGACCCACTGCTACTATTGATGATATGGAGTAGTGGTTATTCTTACACCGCCACAACACGACCCACTGCTACTATTGATGATATGGAGTAGTGGTTATTCTTACACCAATACAACACGACCCACTGCTACTATTGATGATATGGAGTAGTGGTTATTCTTACACCGCCACAACACGACCCATTGCTACTATTGATGATATGGAGTAGTGGTTATTCTTACACCGCTACAACACGGCCCACTGCTACTATTGATGATATGGAGTAGTGGTTATTCTTACATCGCCACAACACGGCCCACTGCTACTATTGATGATATGGAGTAGTGGTTATTCTTACACCAACACAACACGACCCACTGCTACTATTGATGATATGGAGTAGTGGTTATTCTTACACCGCCACAACACGACCCACTGCTACTATTGATGATATGGAGTAGTGGTTATTCTTACACCAATACAACACGACCCACTGCTACTATTGATGATATGGAGTAGTGGTTATTCTTACACCGCCACAACACGACCCATTGCTACTATTGATGATATGGAGTAGTGGTTATTCTTACACCGCTACAACACGGCCCACTGCTACTATTGATGATATGGAGTAGTGGTTATTCTTACATCGCCACAACACGGCCCACTGCTACTATTGATGATATGGAGTAGTGGTTATTCTTACACCAACACAACACGACCCACTGCTACTATTGATGATATGGAGTAGTGGTTATTCTTACACCGCCACAACACGGCCCACTGCTACTATTGATGATATGGAGTAGTGGTTATTCTTACACCAACACAACACGACCCACTGCTACTATTGATGATATGGAGTAGTGGTTATTCTTACACCGCCACAACACGGTCCACTGCTACTATTGATGATATGGAGTAGTGGTTATTCTTACACCAACACAACACGACCCACTGCTACTATTGATGATATGGAGTAGTGGTTATTCTTACACCGCCACAACACGGCCCACTGCTACTATTGATGATATGGAGTAGTGGTTATTCTTACACCAACACAACACGACCCACTGCTACTATTGATGATATGGAGTAGTGGTTATTCTTACACCAACACAACACGACCCACTGCTACTATTGATGATATGGAGTAGTGGTTATTCTTACACCGCCACAACACGGCCCACTGCTACTATTGATGATATGGAGTAGTGGTTATTCTTACACCAACACAACACGACCCACTGCTACTATTGATGATATGGAGTAGTGGTTATTCTTACACCGCCACAACACGGCCCACTGCTACTATTGATGATATGGAGTAGTGGTTATTCTTACACCGCCACAACACGGCCCACTGCTACTATTGATGATATGGAGTAGTGGTTATTCTTACACCAACACAACACGACCCACTGCTACTATTGATGATATGGAGTAGTGGTTATTCTTACACCGCCACAACACGGCCCACTGCTACTATTGATGATATGGAGTAGTGGTTATTCTTACACCGCCACAACACGGCCCACTGCTACTATTGATGATATGGAGTAGTGGTTATTCTTACACCAACACAACACGACCCACTGCTACTATTGATGATATGGAGTAGTGGTTATTCTTACACCGCCACAACACGACCCACTGCTACTATTGATGATATGGAGTAGTGGTTATTCTTACACCAACACAACACGACCCACTGCTACTATTGATGATATGGAGTAGTGGTTATTCTTACACCGCCACAACACGGCCCACTGCTACTATTGATGATATGGAGTAGTGGTTATTCTTACACCAACACAACACGACCCACTGCTACTATTGATGATATGGAGTAGTGGTTATTCTTACACCAACACAACACGACCCACTGCTACTATTGATGATATGGAGTAGTGATTATTCTTACACCAACACAACACGGCCCACTGCTACTATTGATGATATGGAGTAGTGGTTATTCTTACACCGACACAACACGACCCACTGCTACTATTGATGATATGGAGTAGTGGTTATTCTTACACCGCCACAACACGGCCCACTGCTACTATTGATGATATGGAGTAGTGGTTATTCTTACACCAACACAACACGACCCACTGCTACTATTGATGATATGGAGTAGTGGTTATTCTTACACCGCCACAACACGACCCATTGCTACTATTGATGATATGGAGTAGTGGTTATTCTTACACCGCTACAACACGGCCCACTGCTACTATTGATGATATGGAGTAGTGGTTATTCTTACACCGCCACAACACGGCCCACTGCTACTATTGATGATATGGAGTAGTGGTTATTCTTACACCAACACAACACGACCCACTGCTACTATTGATGATATGGAGTAGTGGTTATTCTTACACCGCTACAACACGGCCCACTGCTACTATTGATGATATGGAGTAGTGGTTATTCTTACACCAACACAACACGGCCCACTGCTACTATTGATGATATGGAGTAGTGGTTATTCTTACACCAACACAACACGGCCCACTGCTACTATTGATGATATGGAGTAGTGGTTATTCTTACACCGCCACAACACGACCCACTGCTACTATTGATGATATGGAGTAGTGGTTATTCTTACACCGCCACAACACGACCCATTGCTACTATTGACGATATGGAGTAGTGGTTATTTATACACCGCCACAACACGGCCCACTGCTACTATTGATGATATGGAGTAGTGGTTATTCTTACACCAACACAACACGACCCACTGCTACTATTGATGATATGGAGTAGTGGTTATTCTTACACCGCCACAACACGGCCCACTGCTACTATTGATGATATGGAGTAGTGGTTATTCTTACACCAACACAACACGGCCCACTGCTACTATTGATGATATGGAGTAGTGGTTATTCTTACACCGCCACAACACGACCCACTGCTACTATTGATGATATGGAGTAGTGGTTATTCTTACACCGCCACAACACGACCCATTGCTACTATTGACGATATGGAGTAGTGGTTATTTATACACCGCCACAACACGGCCCACTGCTACTATTGATGATATGGAGTAGTGGTTATTCTTACACCGCCACAACACGGCCCACTGCTACTATTGATGATATGGAGTAGTGGTTATTCTTACACCAACACAACACGACCCACTGCTACTATTGATGATATGGAGTAGTGGTTATTCTTACACCGCCACAACACGACCCATTGCTACTATTGATGATATGGAGTAGTGGTTATTCTTACACCGCCACAACACGACCCACTGCTACTATTGATGATATGGAGTAGTGGTTATTCTTACACCGCCACAACACGACCCACTGCTACTATTGATGATATGGAGTAGTGGTTATTCTTACACCGCCACAACACGACCCACTGCTACTATTGATGATATGGAGTAGTGGTTATTCTTACACCGCCACAACACGACCCACTGCTACTATTGATGATATGGAGTAGTGGTTATTCTTACACCGCCACAACACGGCCCACTGCTACTATTGATGATATGGAGTAGTGGTTATTCTTACACCGCCACAACACGGCCCACTGCTACTATTGATGATATGGAGTAGTGGTTATTCTTACACCAACACAACACGACCCATTGCTACTATTGATGATATGGAGTAGTGGTTATTCTTACACCGCCACAACACGACCCACTGCTACTATTGATGATATGGAGTAGTGGTTATTCTTACACCGCCACAACACGACCCACTGCTACTATTGATGATATGGAGTAGTGGTTATTCTTACACCGCCACAACACGACCCACTGCTACTATTGATGATATGGAGTAGTGGTTATTCTTACACCGCCACAACACGACCCACTGCTACTATTGATGATATGGAGTAGTGGTTATTCTTACACCGCCACAACACGGCCCACTGCTACTATTGATGATATGGAGTAGTGGTTATTCTTACACCGCCACAACACGGCCCACTGCTACTATTGATGATATGGAGTAGTGGTTATTCTTACACCAACACAACACGACCCACTGCTACTATTGATGATATGGAGTAGTGGTTATTCTTACACCGCCACAACACGGCCCACTGCTACTATTGATGATATGGAGTAGTGGTTATTCTTACACCGCCACAACACGACCCATTGCTACTATTGATGATATGGAGTAGTGGTTATTCTTACACCGCCACAACACGGCCCACTGCTACTATTGATGATATGGAGTAGTGGTTATTCTTACACCGCCACAACACGGCCCACTGCTACTATTGATGATATGGAGTAGTGGTTATTCTTACACCAACACAACACGACCCACTGCTACTATTGATGATATGGAGTAGTGGTTATTCTTACACCGCCACAACACGACCCATTGCTACTATTGATGATATGGAGTAGTGGTTATTCTTACACCGCCACAACACGGCCCACTGCTACTATTGATGATATGGAGTAGTGGTTATTCTTACACCAACACAACACGACCCACTGCTACTATTGATGATATGGAGTAGTGGTTATTCTTACACCGCCACAACACGACCCATTGCCACTATTGATGATATGGAGTAGTGGTTATTCTTACACCGCCACAACACGGCCCACTGCTACTATTGATGATATGGAGTAGTGGTTATTCTTACACCGCCACAACACGGCCCACTGCTACTATTGATGATATGGAGTAGTGGTTATTCTTACACCAACACAACACGACCCACTGCTACTATTGATGATATGGAGTAGTGGTTATTCTTACACCGCCACAACACGGCCCACTGCTACTATTGATGATATGGAGTAGTGGTTATTCTTACACCAACACAACACGACCCACTGCTACTATTGATGATATGGAGTAGTGGTTATTCTTACACCGCCACAACACGGCCCACTGCTACTATTGATGATATGGAGTAGTGGTTATTCTTACACCGCCACAACACGGCCCACTGCTACTATTGATGATATGGAGTAGTGGTTATTCTTACACCGCCACAACACGGCCCACTGCTACTATTGATGATATGGAGTAGTGGTTATTCTTACACCAACACAACACGACCCACTGCTACTATTGATGATATGGAGTAGTGGTTATTCTTACACCGCCACAACACGACCCACTGCTACTATTGATGATATGGAGTAGTGGTTATTCTTACACCAACACAACACGACCCACTGCTACTATTGATGATATGGAGTAGTGGTTATTCTTACACCGCCACAACACGGCCCACTGCTACTATTGATGATATGGAGTAGTGGTTGTTCTTACACCGCCACAACACGGCCCACTGCTACTATTGATGATATGGAGTAGTGGTTATTCTTACACCGCCACAACACGGCCCACTGCTACTATTGATGATATGGAGTAGTGGTTATTCTTACACCAACACAACACGACCCACTGCTACTATTGATGATATGGAGTAGTGGTTATTCTTACACCGCCACAACACGGCCCACTGCTACTATTGATGATATGGAGTAGTGGTTATTCTTACACCAACACAACACGACCCACTGCTACTATTGATGATATGGAGTAGTGGTTATTCTTACAACGCCACAACACGACCCACTGCTACTATTGATGATATGGAGTAGTGGTTATTCTTACACCGCCACATCACGACCCACTGCTACTATTGATGATATGGAGTAGTGGTTATTCTTACACCAACACAACACGACCCACTGCTACTATTGATGATATGGAGTAGTGGTTATTCTTACACCGCAACAACACGGCCCACTGCTACTATTGATGATATGGAGTAGTGGTTATTCTTACACCGCCACAACACGGCCCACTGCTACTATTGATGATATGGAGTAGTGGTTATTCTTACACCAACACAACACGACCCACTGCTACTATTGATGATATGGAGTAGTGGTTATTCTTACACCAACACAACACGACCCACTGCTACTATTGATGATATGGAGTAGTGGTTATTCTTACACCGCCACAACACGACCCATTGCTACTATTGATGATATGGAGTAGTGGTTATTCTTACACCGCCACAACACGGCCCACTGCTACTATTGATGATATGGAGTAGTGGTTATTCTTACACCGCCACAACACGACCCATTGCTACTATTGATGATATGGAGTAGTGGTTATTCTTACACCGCCACAACACGACCCATTGCTACTATTGATGATATGGAGTAGTGGTTATTCTTACACCGCCACAACACGGCCCACTGCTACTATTGATGATATGGAGTAGTGGTTATTCTTACACCAACACAACACGACCCACTGCTACTATTGATGATATGGAGTAGTGGTTATTCTTACACCGCCACAACACGGCCCACTGCTACTATTGATGATATGGAGTAGTGGTTATTCTTACACCAACACAACACGACCCACTGCTACTATTGATGATATGGAGTAGTGGTTATTCTTACACCGCCACAACACGGCCCACTGCTACTGTTGATGATATGGAGTAGTGGTTATTCTTACACCAACACAACACGACTCACTGCTACTATTGATGATATGGAGTAGTGGTTATTCTTACACCGCCACAACACGGCCCACTGCTACTATTGATGATATGGAGTAGTGGTTATTCTTACACCAACACAACACGACCCACTGCTACTATTGATGATATGGAGTAGTGGTTATTCTTACACCGCCACAACACGGCCCACTGCTACTATTGATGATATGGAGTAGTGGTTATTCTTACACCGCCACAACACGGCCCACTGCTACTATTGATGATATGGAGTAGTGGTTATTCTTACACCAACACAACACGACCCACTGCTACTATTGATGATATGGAGTAGTGGTTATTCTTACACCGCCACAACACGGCCCACTGCTACTATTGATGATATGGAGTAGTGGTTATTCTTACACCGCCACAACACGGCCCACTGCTACTATTGATGATATGGAGTAGTGGTTATTCTTACACCGCCACAACACGACCCACTGCTACTATTGATGATATGGAGTAGTGGTTATTCTTACACCGCCACAACACGGCCCACTGCTACTATTGATGATATGGAGTAGTGGTTATTCTTACCCCGCCACAACACGGCCCACTGCTACTATTGATGATATGGAGTAGTGGTTATTCTTACACCGCCACAACGCGACCCACTGCTACTATTGATGATATGGAGTAGTGGTTATTCTTACACCAACACAACACGACCCACTGCTACTATTGATGATATGGAGTAGTGGTTATTCTTACACCAACACAACACGACCCACTGCTACTATTGATGATATGGAGTAGTGGTTATTCTTACACCAACACAACACGACCCACTGCTACTATTGATGATATGGAGTAGTGGTTATTCTTACACCGCCACAACACGGCCCACTGCTACTATTGATGATATGGAGTAGTGGTTATTCTTACACCAACACAACACGACCCACTGCTACTATTGATGATATGGAGTAGTGGTTATTCTTACACCAACACAACACGACTCACTGCTACTATTGATGATATGGAGTAGTGGTTATTCTTACACCGCCACAACACGGCCCACTGCTACTATTGATAATATGGAGTAGTGGTTATTCTTACACCGCCACAACACGACCCACTGCTACTATTGATGATATGGAGTAGTGGTTATTCTTACACCGCCACAACACGGCCCACTGCTACTATTGATGATATGGAGTAGTGGTTATTCTTACACCAACACAACACGACCCACTGCTACTATTGATGATATGGAGTAGTGGTTATTCTTACACCAACACAACACGACCCACTGCTACTATTGATGATATGGAGTAGTGGTTATTCTTACACCGCCACAACACGGCCCACTGCTACTATTGATAATATGGAGTAGTGGTTATTCTTACACCGCCACAACACGACCCACTGCTACTATTGATGATATGGAGTAGTGGTTATTCTTACACCGCCACAACACGGCCCACTGCTACTATTGATGATATGGAGTAGTGGTTATTCTTACACCAACACAACACGACCCACTGCTACTATTGATGATATGGAGTAGTGGTTATTCTTACACCAACACAACACGACCCACTGCTACTATTGATGATATGGAGTAGTGGTTATTCTTACACCGCCACAACACGGCCCACTGCTACTATTGATGATATGGAGTAGTGGTTATTCTTACACCAACACAACACGACCCACTGCTACTATTGATGATATGGAGTAGTGGTTATTCTTACACCAACACAACACGACCCACTGCTACTATTGATGATATGGAGTAGTGGTTATTCTTACACCAACACAACACGACCCACTGCTACTATTGATGATATGGAGTAGTGGTTATTCTTACACCGCCACAACACGACCCACTGCTACTATTGATGATATGGAGTAGTGGTTATTCTTACACCAACACAACACGACCCACTGCTACTATTGATGATATGGAGTAGTGGTTATTCTTACACCGCCACAACACGGCCCACTGCTACTATTGATGATATGGAGTAGTGGTTATTCTTACACCAACACAACACGACCCACTGCTACTATTGATGATATGGAGTAGTGGTTATTCTTACACCAACACAACACGACCCACTGCTACTATTGATGATATGGAGTAGTGGTTATTCTTACACCAACACAACACGACCCACTGCTACTATTGATGATATGGAGTAGTGGTTATTCTTACACCAACACAACACGGCCCACTGCTACTATTGATGATATGGAGTAGTGGTTATTCTTACACCGCCACAACACGACCCACTGCTACTATTGATGATATGGAGTAGTGGTTATTCTTACACCAACACAACACGGCCCACTGCTACTATTGATGATATGGAGTAGTGGTTATTCTTACACCAACACAACACGACCCACTGCTACTATTGATGATATGGAGTAGTGGTTATTCTTACACCAACACAACACGACCCACTGCTACTATTGATGATATGGAGTAGTGGTTATTCTTACACCGCCACAACACGGCCCACTGCTACTATTGATGATATGGAGTAGTGGTTATTCTTACACCGCCACAACACGACCCACTGCTACTATTGATGATATGGAGTAGTGGTTATTCTTACACCGCCACAACACGACCCACTGCTACTATTGATGATATGGAGTAGTGGTTATTCTTACACCAACACAACACGACCCACTGCTACTATTGATGATATGGAGTAGTGGTTATTCTTACACCGCCACAACACGACCCAAATCGTATATTTATATATTAGGATATGTCCATCAAACAGGAGCTTTCTGTTGTAGTAGACTATGTCATTATCATAAGTAACCGATTTATTTATTCGGCTTTAAAGTGAGACAGTATAATATGAACATAATGGTAAAAGCAGCCTTTGACCTTATGGGATTAGGGTATCTTACTCGAAACAAACGCTTAACGTCGCTTTGAGAGCCATCAAAACAACTGGATATACGTACGATTCTATTTTTGTAGTATTTGTAAATGTGACTTTTATGAAATGTCGCTTTGAAATTTTTAAATGCACGTTTAAATGTAAACACATTTCTTTTTTTTTATTAAAGTAATAATATGACACTTACTTATAACTAATTAATATTACTAATTCATTTGATTAAAACAATAAAGGATCAAGTTAAGCAATTAGTGACTTTATTTTTCGTTATCATTTAAACAAGCTAGATTTTGAAAAGTCATTATCATCTTCACCATTAAGGGTCTACAAAGTATCTGAATGACATTTGAAAAAAAAAAGACATTCAAAGGCATTTTATTAAAGTTCGAGAAAAAATTACCTATATTAAAAATGATAGGAATTGATTCAGTAAACGATTCTGAACAAACTACTTTCTCAAAGTGCGTTAATTATGTTACGTGTTGTATGTCATTAATAACGCGTGCAGCAAAGGAGTGAAATAATTTGCCAGCATCTGTCTGTCCATGCGATTACAATCTGTTTTTTGGTGGCAAGGTACACAGTTCCACTGATGGTAAGTGGATACTGTGGTCTACAGAGATTTTTATATACTTATTTTACATGGGGAAATTCTTCGCATACTCGATAACATATAATAACACAAGCTGCGATTGCCAGTCCACCTGCTATGCGTGACAACTATGGCATATCACTCTATGATGCCATCTATAAGAAGGCCTACGTTAGCTATGAACTTTTATAGGCTGTAATGGATGGATGGATTTCCAATAATTTACGAGTAAATCTTAGGTTACATTTTTGATTTAATGAAAAGGTATACCTTGCTAGATCGTATCATGTACATATTTTACCCAAGAAAAAATGTCTGTGTAGAAATAACTGACATGAAACGTTGGAAAACTAATCGAGGCTTAAAAAAATTTCAAGGTCCTATAAAATTAAGTCGAGATTCTGCTGGTATCCTAATCGAATGTCGTCAGGGATATCAAAATTGTGCTTACAAAGTGCTGACACCGGTGCTTTAAAAATTGTGTTCGACAATCCTCAGTCATGGTTCTGGGGTGAAAATGGGACTGCCATATTACTGGAGGAACCGACAATCGATGGGAAGAAAGTGAGAAGAGTGACAATCTTTTACCTTTAAGTGAAGTTCTAGGCACCCCTCACTAGACGAGATGAAGAGTTGGTAAGAGATGCAGGAAGTCGATAGATGCAAGTGACTCAGAACCTGACTTTGTGGTATTTCTTGGATGAGGCCTATTTTCAGCAGTGGAAATAATGATGATGCATTCCTCATAACCTGAAAATAAGAATGTACATAATGATGTATTAACCGGTAAACGGAGTGATGGAGTGATTGACCGCTAGCCCTCTAGATAGAGTGATGATTCGGTAAAGTCATTATTTACATTTTTATACTTATTTAAGCTTTTATTTACGACATAGTTTTCACCAAGCATTCTCATCACACTTCTAAATTTTGAGATACATATTGTTTTTGCGTAGTTAAAATGGTAAATTGAAAAAAAAAAAGATTAACCTTTGTTAGTATCTGGCGTAGAACTTAAATATTAATTTATTTGATAACAATTTATCTTCATTACTTTATTAAAGGTGCAAGAGAAAACTTTTACTTAGAAAGTTGATAAATAAATATTAAGAAAATTATTTTTGACTTGAGCTTCATTAAAATTCTACTTCATCGTTGTGTTCCTGATACTTAGTTACGTAAATTCACAACACAAATTAATTAACCATTGGTAAATTGATATACTTCTCTTTCGATTTTGACTTTATTATTAATTACGTATAACAAAACACAAATGTGTAAATAATATTACCTAACAAAAATATTTTTAAAAGTAAAATACATAATAAAGTAAAAGAGAAACCCCGAACATAGCCCTCTCCATAGCTCGCTGAGCGACCTTGAGCGTCATCATACGGCCAGCAGTGAAGGACCACGCCTCAGATCCGTAAGTCATTACTGGCAACACGCACTGGTTGTACAATCTAGTTTTCGGAGTTTGAGGTATACCTGACGAGAAAATGTGTCGTAATTTCCCGAACGCTGCCCAGCCGAGTTGAATCGATTGTTGTGTGAGTTGTGTCGATTGACCTCTCGGTCGAAGTTGGACTTAACTAGTCGGACTATTTGTCCTAGGTAAACGTACTCGTCAATAACTTCGAGCTTAGTGCTCCCAACAACTGCCGGCATAGGTGTGACATGGACATTAAAAATCATCTTTTTTGTACATGTTCATCTTAATTAAGACCATCCGTCCGTTGGGAGACACTATTGAGGTCATTGAACATAGTGCTTAAGTCCTCCAGCGATTCTGCCATAGCCTACTAAGTAAAGTACTACTACTACTACTAGGTAAAGTACACAATCGAGATATTTCGGAATATAAAGACCAAATTGTTTCGTATGTACTGGTAATTAAATTAACTTCCGATTGTTTTCCCTGACGACTTTAAGTATCTAAGTAGTATTTAAGTATCTATCTTTTAACAATGCCCCGGCCTACGCAACTGACCCTTTGTATCTGCTCTGGCCTTTTTTATTAGATACTGACGTAGGTATTTTTTATAAGTTTTCATATAATTCTGTTAAATTCTCGGTCATAATACAAACAACAAAATATTTAAGTTACAATGGCACTTGTAACACCGTAATTTTATAACAACTCGAGCCATTGTCATACAACCGAGCACATAAAAAAGCTGAGTTGCACCCAATGGTTGCACCTGAGCCGTAATTCCACGAATTGTGTGTTCGATTTTACATTGATTTACTTAAGTTTTTATTTTTAGTTTTAGGCAATTATTTAGTGATACATAAAACTCATTTTTCTAATTCTAAAACTATTATGTCTATTTCTTTTTCAAACTAAAATAACACTGTAACACTAAATACACACTTCACACATAGCACAGAGTAGGATGCACATATTTATTACCAGCTCACGAACACAAACGACTCCTTCTTCACACACTGGTTCACACCCTGATAACTGAAACTTACATCAAATTTTACGTAAAACTTGGGTTTTTATTGATTTATAATGGAAATATACTATATTCTAAATTAAAAAATAAAACAAAATTTAACAATTTATTTAATAATATTGTCAATCCTTGGTCGGAAATCATCTTTTTATAATATTTCTATGACCTTGCGGAGGCAGTTACGCTAAATCAATCCAAATAATGTTTTGCATGAGTTAATTTGATTCCTTCGTTGCCACCTTTTGCGCAATATTAAATTATAATAAGGTAATTTTTTTCGCTCCACCCTAATATTATAATATATTACCTAATACAAAAATAATATAATAATACAAAAAATACATTTTAATTACTGCGTCCAATATTTTTATTACAGACGATGTTTCAATACTAACAAAAACAAAAAGTCAGTTTCTGATGTCGCCATTTTGACAAAATTAATTTAAATACTGTAGTTATTAAACCTAAAATATATGACAGACTTCAAATACCACAAAATACTTCGAAAGACTTTGAAAGTCGAGTATTTTATTCTTATACACTGAGATGTAAGGAATAGATTTATGCATATTACATATAAACATATACACAATGTAACCTAATTGTAACTATTTAAGGATTGATTATTGCAAATATATTCAGTATATACTCAGCAGTCTTGGCTTTCATTTCACTCTCGTGTCACAACATTACATGGCGACCCTGCCAGGCGGTGCGCGGCGACAATGCACGCGCACCGCCGCGGCCTGCACAAAAAGTTAAAGAAACATATAAAATCAGACAAACGGCTTTGTACTCTTCACAAAAATTCGTAGCTCAGTTGCTGTTCTATCCACTTCTTAAGCCTCTCCTTGATTTTCAGGTGAATGATTGCAAGTACGGCAATCGCCATCAACACCAAAAATAGTCAGTATATTGTTTATGTTGACATGATTTTTCTTGTTTGGAGTAACTTGCGCTATTACTTCCTTCCGATGCACTTTGAGATATATAACAATTATTTATCTTCAGTTTTTGAGTACGATTTTCCCAATGTTATAACTTTCAAAACTCGCCAGCACCGTAAGCGTCAGTCCAAGTAATAAATTAGTAAACTTGAAACACCGAGACACAAAGTAATCCGCCCGCTCTGTACTTCTCGCAACGCGCATGGCAGGATCGTCATGTAATACTTTTAAAATTCGAATTAAACACGCATGCTTGATCAAGATGTGTATTGATGACTTTCCTACATAAATCAATAACTTAATTTATATACTAGCATTGTAATACTACTTCACCATACACGGCGTAATTGTGAGTAAAAATTGTCACTTCACTTGACATTCAAAAGGAAAGGGTCATTCAGTTGAATAAGTCTCCGCATATCCGCACCCGCTGTTTGTGCATCGTTTTGTGCTCTTACCGCAATATTAATTTTATTACTTTTAAATTTTATAATCGATAGTATTTTCAGCTATACACTATCTATGTGACATAATATATATATATATATATATATATATATATATATATATATATATATATATATATATATATATATATATATATATATATATATATATAAGGTCACACCTACGTTACTCACCACAGTATTTGGAATTAACGCCGGTTAGTGCTTTGATGATTGGTCTTTTTACAGTTTATGTATTTAAATCTCCACTCCTTAAAAATTATTGATATTAACGTCGTCATAATTTACATTATATTATGCAACCTCGTCTATTTTCGCTTTTATATATCGCTAAAGATATTATAAATATAGAGACGTCTTTCATAACAGTGACCAACAAATATTGTTAAAGATAAACAAACAAAATTGTTCCGCAGCTTGAATAAACTAATTTTATTTTCAAGCGAAAAGTTTTTTCCAGATTTATTCATGACGTGGCCAAATATTTGATTAATTACGTATCCGAAGTAGACAAGCTCTCGATAAAGTTGCGGACCACTTAATTTAGGGAAAATATTAATGCTGAAGCTTGATATAGTAAGATATTATATTTTATACGTGGTAGAGCCATGCTACAGTTATATTAGTAGTATAGTTGTAGCACGAATGGGTCGGCTCGACCGGGGAAGGACCACGCTCTCACAGAATACCAGCGTGAAATAGTAGCTTAATGCTGCTGTATTTCGTATGGTGAGTGTAGAGAACCGGAGACCCTTTTTACTGGAAACGAGGCATTCCATCTTAGTCCTCACGGGTGACAACGTATCTGCATTTTAATTCGTAATCGAGGATAGATGTAGATATCTATGGGCCACAGCAACCACTTACCATCAGGTGGACTGTGTGCTCGTTTGTCACCCTATCCTATAAAAAAAAAAAAAATATGAAAAACTTGATAAGACTTTTCTAATTTCTATATACAAGAATAACTTTAGTTTTTTTAACATTATTTTTACAATACATAAAAATAGTTCGTTTGTTTAAACACTAAGTTTACTATGAAAAAAATATTTTAAATTTAAATTAAGTTTTAACGTCGACTAAAATCATTAAACCCTACAAAGGGAGAATCCCATGTTCAGAAGTGAACTTCTGAGAGCTAAATACAAAGAAAAAGAAAAGAAATTGCAGCAATTTCTAAAGTACCACCACCGAACAACGTCGTAGCGTGCCAAAACCGGTCTGACAGCGAATTCATGTCGGAAATATTTATATTTGGTGGGTGCCGATATGCTGCGTGCAAAGCACGAGACTACCAACTATGAAGTTAATTTTATTTTCATTTTAAAAGTTACAGTCCAAGATTTCTATTTCCGTGGCACTGGGGAGAGCTATACTCAGCCACAGACGTGAAGGACTGCAATACGGTACTTACAATACAATACATTATATACTTTACTATTTAGGGAACTTTCTTATTTAGCGTGTCCCGGTATCGGCGAAATACTACATCAGAGGGTCATAAAACGAGAGCGAGAAAACGTCTCTGTATAATGTAGGAACCTGGAGTACGTAGGATTTGAAGATAGTTGACCTATTGCACTCCAGATGCTGCAAGTGTAAAGAAATCGGATCCTCTGTGTGGCATCGGCTTCGTTCTTACACGATATTCAGGACTGTATCATGGGCTTCACAACACGCAGAGTTGTGCTGTCTTGTCTACGCAGCACAGCACACTCTACTTTATTATTTATTTATTTTTATACATAAATCACTGACACTACGAGTATGCAGGGAAGCAAAGGAAGTGGACAACGACAAACATTAAAAACAAAGATTTCTAATACCGATACCTCCAAGTTTTATACCTAACTCATTCGCAAAATAATTTGGGAGAATTTTTCATAAAGTGAAATACTTAATATCAACTAAACTAAAAGTAAGTCACATGTAAAAGTTAGGTTTTTAAATATAAATAAAATAAAAATTAACTAGTGAACATTTACGCTTAGTAAAATCTCGTATTTTGTAAATAATAAAATTAAAACTGCAAATATATTAAAATAGATGGCTCTAAGAACATAATAAAATAACGCTATGTTTTTATGGGCCATTTAGCAAGTCGCCTACACCCAATTCTTCAATTTTTCTCCTCATTTTAATATTAAAGTAGGTTTTTGCTCATAAATTCTAATATATTTTCTGCTTGATTTTTAATATTATTACAGTTTGCATATAACCAATTAACAAATAATAAAGTGGCATATATTTTAGTTTTTTCATCAATTTATTGCAATTACAATTTTTACTTCCTTATATCAAATGAGCTTTTCAGCAACAGTGAAAAAGTTCAATTAAAACCCATCACACGCAACTAGTAAATGCTTGTCTTATATGATTGTAGAAATTGGTCAGGAAGATATTAACATGGTATTACTTGGTTTGGTTCCTGTTGTTAATCAATCCATTTTTACACTATTGTTAGCTTACTAGACGTTGATAACTAATTTTACAGTATATTATTTTATTAGCGCATATTATTTCTACTATGGGATATTGCAATATCAGAACTTTCGCACTTTTCGCGTTACTAATTTTAAAAGAAACATTTAACATTTGTAAATAAAATTGTAACATGCTATTGAAAAACAACCAGAGTTTTTCCACCGGTTATTCTATGAAAAGGTCTTGTTTTTCATGTAGATTTTGACGTCCAAAAGAGCTTCAAATACGTATTTTATAATGACGAAATCTGAATATTCTAGTATTAATTACAAAAGTGATCAATTATAAGACAGGGAAATGTCCACCACGCTGCTACAATGCATATTGACGAACTTCACATGTCTTCGAAAAATGTATTTTTTAGTTTCTCAGCCACGCAGGTGTGCTCACGATGTTTTCTTTCACCGCTGAGCACGTGGTAAACAACACTTAAAACTTAAAACTGCAATTAATAATTTTACTGGTGCTGGCGGTGTTCAAACCTGGTTTGCACTATGATATTTACGGCAAGCATTAGACAAATAAAGTTTTTATATATATTAAGTAAATATAAAATTCACCTTTCGATTGTATAGTTGAGACGTTCCTGATAACCGGAGAAGAAGTAAAACTTTGTTGCTGAAGAGCTGCAATACGAAGAAGAGTATCTTATTGGGGTACAAAATTTTAAAAATATAACTTACATTTTGAGCAGTTAAAATATATGTATACATCAAATGTAAATTAAAGCATAGGACAATATCAGTGAGAATCGATTACCGTTCAGCATATCCCACTCCGATGGCGATTAGGTATCCGGAGAGTGAATGAGTAAAATCCATAAAGATCTTATGATCAAAGTGTTATTGTCATCATCATCATTATCATCAGCTACCTTTTGCGCTAAGTCCAATAAGCTGTCGAAATTCTTTGGCTGAACACCACTGAAAAACGACGCAATTTCTAATAAAAATTATCATTCGTATGCTATTGGTCAATATTGTAGAAATATATTGACCAGTATCATACGAATAAAAGATTCACCCAATCTATTGTGATAAAAATCCTTCAGCTTCTGCTTTCTAATTTATCAGCCCGAAAGTTCTGTAGTGGAAATGGGCCTTTAAGTAGTAGGAGCAGTTACTCTAGTTGTAAAGAGGATTTTCATGCCTTAATCGCATACTGAGCTGACGGATCGGTGGGTGTCGTAAAATGGGACACAGGGAAACTGAAACAAGTGATAGACAGCGGTATTTTGCTAATGACAACTCGTAAGCGTTGCAACTATGGTCAAATTGTTCCTATGAGGTAATCTATGGGGGCCGCTAATGTTCAGCAGTGGGATTTTATAGGCGGTAATGGATGGTTGTTAATGAATCGGCAACAGCAGTATATTCATCCATCCATATTCAAAGAGATGGCTATACCGTCATATATCGGAAGCGACGAGACCAGCCTGGCATACCCGTACTAGTTGCCTTTTACAAAACCCACGAGATGAAATGGGGTGATGAGGTGAATCGGGTCCGCGCCAGGTGGTTATGATATTACCCACCGAGAGACGTCGCGATAAGGCAAATCCTACCAACAACTGGAGAAGCCAATGCTATGAAGACAAATTTTGTGCGTCCCTTTGCATGTAAACAATTTATTCTAATGCGTAACTTTATACTGAACACCCGGAAAAGGTTTATTATATTAAATTCTGTTGATTGAAAAAATATTTATAAATTTTTGTCGGCTACGTGATGCAGAGGCTTGAGATACAGCACTAAGGGCCGCAGGTTCTAATCTCGGGCCGAACAAGTATTTGTATGATCTACAAATAGTTATTCCAGGTCCGAATTTTGTCCTTATGCAATGTAGCATTGTAAAGTGCCTCCACGACACAGGAAAAAGATCCTAACGTAATAATCCTAAATAAAACGTAAAAGGTAATATTTTTTAAAATGCATAACGCCAAATCGACAATAAAGGCAGATCATACCGTGTATTTTTAGCTTTTAGATTTTTGGGTTATGTACACATAGTACATAACAATATTCTACCATACTTTTGGTCGAATATACCAAACATTTACAGTAAAAGAGAATGGGTATTGCTTTGGGTGCTCCATTCCGTTTATATAATATTTTAGTCTATTTCCAAGAGGAAAATAAAAAATAGAAAAAAGCATATATGTAGGTATAAAAATAATAAAGTGAGCAATGGCTAAAAGTCTTAACGTAAACCAATAGTGTCCCCGCTCTTATCAGGACTAGTACAATCGCAGCCACTCTTTAAGTACTTATTGAATTACTAGGAGCGACCTTTCTAGATTAGGTAGAAGCAAAATTGCTAACAGTATCAAACATTCCTTGTCGTAACCCAATTTTGTTATCCAAGAAAGTTTTTTGTCTAATGAAGAAAATTGTACAATCTAATGAAGAATATTGTAAAATATTTTAAATTTAAATTAAGGTTTAACGTCGACTAAAATCATTAAACCCTACAAAGGGAGAATCCCATGTTCAGAAGTGAACTTCTGAGAGCTAAATACAAAGAAAAAGAAAAGAAATTGCAGCAATTTCTAAAGTACCACCACCGAACAACGTCGTAGCGTGCCAAAACCGGTCTGACAGCGAATTCATGTCGGAAATATTTATATTTGGTGGGTGCCGATATGCTGCGTGCAAAGCACGAGACTTTACCAACTATGAAGTTAATTTTATTTTCATTTTAAAAGTTACAGTCCAAGATTTCTATTTCCGTGGCACTGGGGAGACCTATACTCAGCCACAGACGTGAAGGACTGCAATACGGTACTTACAATACAATACATTATATACTTTACTATTTAGGGAACTTTCTTCTTTAGCGTGTCCCGGTATCGGCGAAATACTACATCAGAGGGTCATAAAACGAGAGCGAGAAAACGTCTCTGTATAATGTAGGAACCTGGAGTACGTAGGATTTGAAGATAGTTGACCTATTGCACTCCAGATGCTGCAAGTGTAAAGAAATCGGATCCTCTGTGTGGCATCGGCTTCGTTCTTACACGATATTCAGGACTGTATCATGGGCTTCACAACACGCAGAGTTGTGCTGTCTTGTCTACGCAGCACAGCACACTCTACTTTATTATTTATTTATTTTTATACATAAATCACTGACACTACGAGTATGCAGGGAAGCAAAGGAAGTGGACAACGACAAACATTAAAAACAAAGATTTCTAATACCGATACCTCCAAGTTTTATACCTAACTCATTCGCAAAATAATTTGGGAGAATTTTTCATAAAGTGAAATACTTAATATCAACTAAACTAAAAGTAAGTCACATGTAAAAGTTAGGTTTTTAAATATAAATAAAATAAAAATTAACTAGTGAACATTTACGCTTAGTAAAATCTCGTATTTTGTAAATAATAAAATTAAAACTGCAAATATATTAAAATAGATGGCTCTAAGAACATAATAAAATAACGCTATGTTTTTATGGGCCATTTAGCAAGTCGCCTACACCCAATTCTTCAATTTTTCTCCTCATTTTAATATTAAAGTAGGTTTTTGCTCATAAATTCTAATATATTTTCTGCTTGATTTTTAATATTATTACAGTTTGCATATAACCAATTAACAAATAATAAAGTGGCATATATTTTAGTTTTTTCATCAATTTATTGCAATTACAATTTTTACTTCCTTATATCAAATGAGCTTTTCAGCAACAGTGAAAAAGTTCAATTAAAACCCATCACACGCAACTAGTAAATGCTTGTCTTATATGATTGTAGAAATTGGTCAGGAAGATATTAACATGGTATTACTTGGTTTGGTTCCTGTTGTTAATCAATCCATTTTTACACTATTGTTAGCTTACTAGACGTTGATAACTAATTTTACAGTATATTATTTTATTAGCGCATATTATTTCTACTATGGGATATTGCAATATCAGAACTTTCGCACTTTTCGCGTTACTAATTTTAAAAGAAATATTTAACATTTGTAAATAAAATTGTAACATGCTATTGAAAAACAACCAGAGTTTTTCCACCGGTTATTCTATGAAAAGGTCTTGTTTTTCATGTAGATTTTGACGTCCAAAAGAGCTTCAAATACGTATTTTATAATGACGAAATCTGAATATTCTAGTATTAATTACAAAAGTGATCAATTTGAAATTGACAAGGCAAGTTGGCAATTGAAATTGGCAAGTTGAAATTGACCCCAAGAACAAGGAGAAAACCGCGTTCTCGACGGGAAAGTGTCTGTAGCAATTTAAAGTAATGCCTTTTGGATTGTGCAACGCTCTAGCAACGCAAATAAATCTCGCATGATGTAATTATTCCGCCTTTTTACCACATAAATCGGAATAAAGCCGTTGTGGATGATAACGACCGGCCTCTTTAACAGAAAAGAAAGGCTCTCACCGATTGGAACGAGGACTAACAAAATGTAAAACAATCTCTCGTCAGTTAACCAACTAATACGAGGATAATTATACAGTTACAAATGCAGGAGCATAATACTTCTGTGTTTCGTATCTGTATGTATATAAAATATACTATAATCTAGATATACCCTATTCTGGTAAGGAGGCATTCTATGTTAGTCCATAGTTGTGATAACGCATCTGCATTTTTGTACCTTATCGAAGATAGAACGGAACCCTTGATCACAGCACCTTCCATCAGATAAACTGTGTGCTGTCATTACAGAAACTAAGCGGAATAGATAAGTAGAAATAAAGAAAAACTAAACAGAATAGGTAAATAAAATAATATAATGTATTCATAATAAAAATAATGTAATAAAATAATTTATGCGTAAAAGCTTTACTGCGCAAGGAAGCAAACGGAGAACATTGCCTGTAAGTGTAGAAGTATATATTTCCTTGAGACAAACTTGCAAATTACCACATTGGCTAGAAAATAATTTTATATTACATCTGCTTTGAAGTAACCTCTTTTTTAATTTATTAGTGTAATTGAATATAATATGTATTAACATATTATTACTAAACATCATACTTTTAGTCGAATTCAAAAAACTAAAAAGGATAAAATAATCTCCACATATTACCTTCCAAATTCGGTGCTCTTCATAATATATATAGAACTTCAGATTTTTTTAGTTCTTTGCAATTGGATTTTACTTTTCAACAAAAATTTATTTTCTGGACCATATTTAGTAGACTAGGCGATATCACAATTTCAAGGTAACGACTAGAAAACTTTATTCCTATTCTTCTACCCTAGGTGTGAAGATTTTCTCCAAATTAAATAAATAAATTCGCTGAAATCGGTTCAAAATTGTCAAAGATATCTCGTAAGTAACGTACAGAACAACATACAGTCGAGTTGGAAACCTCCTTTTTAGAAGTCGGCTAAAATACTTTATATGATAGTAGATAAAGGACAACATCACCCCATTCTTGTGAGTGTCGCTAGGATTAAAGACTAGAAGTTTATACCGATACAAAATTCTAAGACTAGACTAGACTATCTCATCTTTAATACGTCTACTACGCATAGACATAAAGACAAAACCGTCTATGTACAGTATTTGGTTATGCAGATTACCTCGCAATGTCTTCTTAACCTCGGAGCTCGTGGTAAAACATATTAGGACAAAGGGAACAAATTTTGCGTACATTACATTAACTTCCTATTTGGAAGTTCTTGTAAATAGTCCGTCATTTGGTAGTCATCATAATTCGCTGTTGTGGAGTCCATAGTATTCAATTTTACTTCAACTTGAATTTGATGACTGAAGTGAATGGGTATTTGATAGTGAAGTCAAACCGAAGCGAATCAACATCCAAATTGTCACAATTTTTATTAAAGGAAGCGCCTAAATAACTGTTTTAATATTTGAACGGTTCTGATCATAGATATAATAAAATATTTCTATGGTTCTGATCTTTAATATAAAATGTTTACCACTAAATTTCAATTTTCTTTACAAGATGATAACGTGTTCCCAGATTATCTGAAAGTAAGCTAGTACTAAAAAAAACGTTGTAGATCAAAAAAACTTAAATTAAATGCTTAATAGTTTGTAATATACGAGCAGCTTGTGATTATTCTGCTATCACACAGCAGTATGTCAGCCAAGCTCCGAAAATAAAGGGGCGACACACCAACAGTTTGTATCAATGATCTTATGTGTAAAAGAAGATCATTGGTTTGTATACATACACCAGCTGCTTTCAAACTGCTCAGAAATTAAAAAAAAACTATTCAAGTTATGCATACGTAATTTTGTATTCCCAGCAACGATATCATATTTCATAAATGAACATATTGCAGTTTTTCAGTTATTAACGTCTAAAATCTGCTATCTTATCTCTCACTGACTCACTCATTAAAAACTTGAGCTACCACTACTACTTGTCGATACGAAAAAGTATGTGCATTTATGTCCACTGTGGATTGAGTACTGCACTGTAAAACTACACTTGACAAAATTTAATTCTCATAGTGCAAACTAAAGTGAATAGTATGCGTGTATTTTAGATAAACTTAGAACATATATATGCAAGCTATAGAGTACGCGTGTCGCTCATTGCCTATTATGCGTAAGCAGATATTTTACAGATACTGATACAAAGATGTTGCGGTTGAATAGTGATGCGCCGCGATTGACGCCTATGCGTATATTTTAGGCGTTAGTTTAAAAGGGTAAGTATTTACTAAATGTTAGCTCTAGGTAGTTTGATGGCGCATTGTTATTAATGATAATTAATAATTTATTTCTTTATAAAGTCGTATAAATATCATAGATGTAATATTTTGAAAACAATTATAATGCATTAATAAGTATAAAGTTAAACTACATTAATTTGAAACATTAAGAATTATAGTAAAGTAAAGGCTTAATATTGTCCTGAAAGTTCATTAAATTTACTAAAACTCTGCTTAATATGTTCAAAAGGTGTTAAATACTAGATGTAGAAGTTCATTAACTATACAAATAATTAAAATTTAAGTGTTTGTGTGTAATGTCAAAATAATTTCAAACATTAGATATTATAAAAAGGTAAAAGCTTAATATTGTCCTTAAAGTTTATTAAGTTTACTAGAACTCTGCTTAAAATATTCAAAGGGTATAAAATAATACAAATAGAAGTAGATTATTTATACAAGTAAATAAAATTTATGTACTTATCAGTTTGTGTTGTCAAAATAACAGCTTTTTACTAAATGCATAGGAAGGTATATACGGTACTTATAATCAAAAACACAATTGTCAAAATTTTGGTCTGTTTGTCTGTTTGTCACGGCTGGAGCGATTTAACGGGACTTAAACTAGAAATTAGCTGGCTGATGTTATAAAGAGTAATTTAGGCTACTTCTATTTCAGTTAAATAATTAGGGCACCGAGCAAAAATGAATTCGTGAAATCCAAGCTTAATAAATTACATGCGAGCAAAGTCACGGAGAACAGCTAGTATTACAATAATTAAAGTGAAAAACATTTTTATGTTATATATTATTTTTGGAAAATGGGTCAAAAGTTACAGAGCGTGTTCGTACAATGCTGGAGCATGTTTATTTAATGATTGAATCTTATTTTGTTAAAATCTCAAAAACTAATACACCAATTTTAAAAATAATACGTTCTGTGTAATGGTTTAACGTATGGAACCTCCGTACAAATTTTGAAAACCAAGAGGGTTGATTTTTTCACACATTTTAAAAGAGTTTCGGATACGCATACCATAGTCGAACATATATTGTGTGATGGTCAAGCGCGGTTAACTACCAATGTAATGTTGCATAATGTAATAGTTCTACATTAAGGACGTAGGATAGTAGATAATAAAGTAATAATAAATAAGGACACTAAGATGCGTAAGCATTATAATAGCAGAGTCGAGGCTTTAAGTCCCGTATAAAGGGTTCTTTGACCTTCCTCTAACAACAAGATTACGTAATGTGGTAAAATAAAAGACATATGACAGTAAGGTCTATATAATAATGCATAAGAAAAACAGTTGTCCAAAATGTCCGCATTACAACACTTTGCAACCCAAACCTGATAAGTTTAATAAGCTGGACGTATTGAAATCGACGTCATAAAAGAAATAAAACCGCTGTTACAACCACATGTGCTTGTAATATCAACGCTTGATGTTAGTAAAAAAATAAGAGTCAGACGTTCCAAAGTATTATCCAATATTTCCCTGCAGCATGTGACAAAGAAATCGGAAATTCATTTGCTGAGTGGTGGAGTGAATAGCATAACTTTTTTGCTTAGTCATTGCTTCAAATCTTTATAAGCACGCACGTTAATTCTGAATAATATTTGTGTCTTTTAATTCAGAAACTATTTTTTTCTTAAGGGGAAATATAATGTCAAATGGCTTAGCAAGATCCTTCGTTATGCCGAAAATATTGCAGCATTAATTTTGAAATAAATATATGGTAAAGTTGAGGATTAATGTTAAGGATTATGTTAGACGAAAACACGATTTCGTAAAATTTTCTCGATAGAAAAAAATCCAAAGTTACCTCCAAAATAAACAATAAACCGCTGTTATTCATAAAATACTTTAAATAAGATCATGAAACTTTGCATACTAACTGAACTAACTATAAAGCAGTGCTTATGTTATTAACTTTTTTTAAAATACCATTATTTTTACTGTAAAGAGAAATTAACTAAACTATTGGCCTTTTGAAGCGTGATTCCTGCAGCACGGTCACTTCGCCTCGGCCTTTGAACGGGGAGGTTGTGTCGCTTACGATCAGAATATACATTACGAAATTAGAATTTGAGCTGACTTACTCTATCCTCTTAATATCAGTACAGTTAGTACAGTTATTAACTCCATAACTGTTTAATAGGATATCTAAGCTGCAAGAAATTTAAAGAAAGGTATTGAAAAGGAATTCGGCTCGCAAGGACCAATTGAAAAGGACACAACGGACGGAAACTAAGAAACAGAAGGGAGGAATCGAGGCTTCTCTCGATCCGGCCTCCTATAACGCCTACGTTGGGTTCGGGAACAACGTATGTGATCTCCGCAACGGAGTAACACACTAGGGCGATAACCTCGTTCCTTTTCAGCAAGTAGGTTCAGACGGGGATTACGGGTCTTCCGAAGTCGTCCCGGTCCCGACGCCTTAATTCTTCGATGTGGACTGTATAACTTAAGGGATCTTGGGAATGAAACAGCAATTATCTTCAAACCGTTCCGTGAGAGAGTAATCACTTTTCCCTATACTTTTCTTCTTGACTGCTGGTTTTCACTTTTCCCGAAGGATTTTCTTGTTTTTCCGAACTATTACCCCGAACTATTTTCTTCCCCGAACTATTTTCTTCCCCGAACGAATTGCAATAAAACCCGTTCACTAAGCTACCCCCAGAGCTATACGCGAAAGTGAGCCGCGCCATTCGCGTGCCTGCGCAACTTAACAACATGAATTTGTACTATTACTCTCTCACGTTTCACTTAATTTCTTTATTCACATAAATCACACATAAACACAAGTTATCTATTTAGATAGCACAAAACAATATCTACACCATGATATACATTATTTTTCCGTATTACAAAAATCCTTTAATTTATAAAACAAAATATGCCTACTTTACTCACAAATCCAAAATCCAAACTTCTTAAATATTTAACACAGAAAGTTAAAACAATGTTTCCCACTTGAATTTATACATATGTTAACTAATACAATAGTTTAATTTACATTTTCTCTATTTATTTCACTATTTAAAACACTTTTAAATTTCTTATACAAAACTATCATTATTTCACTTATGCACAGGAATTTTCACATAAAATAACACAGAATTCACCTTTTTAGCACGTACAATCAACCTGAAATGTTTTACAAGTCATTTTTACATAAATTGCTGAAATTACAAACATTTTAAATTTTTACATATTCGGCCTCCTAAGGGCGTGGCCAGCGTGCTTCCGTGAACTCACACTATTTGAACAACTAACTTTGCACGGCTCTCGACTATCAGAAAAATGAAAGTCTGAAATACACTTAATTTTAACAATATTAAATAAACGAGTGCTTCTACATAATTTTCAAACAGTAGGAAACTATTTCTGATAAGACTCTTATTCGTTATCATGCTTCTTATCAGATAACAATACAAGTGAATGTTTTCATTAATCAATCATAACAAATAGGCATTTGTTTTCGTACAAACATATCATACTTATACAAGACAATACTTATGCAATTAATTTCCGTTAATTCTGTTTATGCACAGAGTGATCATCTCGACCGGGGAACAAATCCGATCTCTAACTTCACTTTAATATTCCTTTGAATTTACATCGTTGGAAAGACGATTTCAACCGGGGAACAAATCCGGTAATATAATTTATATCTTAAATTCCTTATGAATTTATTAAGCGATATTACTTAGGAAAACGAACAAACTAGTCTGGCCTGGGAGTCGAACTCAAGACCTTCTTATCATTAATTCGACATTTCTTTAAGATTTAACTAAGCATTTTCTTATCAGAACATTTAAATTGGACAATAAGTCTTTGAAAAGTTATTCGTCATCGGCTGACTTAATAAACTGAAACATTCTTATAGGCGCGTCGCCAACAATCTCCCCCCCGTGCGTTAGCACCATCATTTGGGAGGCGTCGCGGGTACCAGGACTATTATTCTGGATGTAGGTCTCCTCAAGATACCTGTGCTAGTAATGACGTCAACCACTCTGGTGTGACCGTCTGGTCCCGGTAACGTTCTACTAATTTTGCCTTTCGGCCACGTATTTCGTGGCAACGAATGATCTATTATCAAAACAATATCGCCTTCTTTAGGTTCCATGAACTTTCCGTTATTACCTGTTCGCGGTATTAAGGTAGGCATGTATTCCTTCAGCCACCTTGTCCAAAAATGGTCGGCTAACCTCTGTGCAGCTTTCCAATTGAGTTGACCCGTCAGATGCCGCTCTAGAAATAATCCAGGTGGTCGATCACCACATGAGCGTCCCAGAAGAAAATGATTGGGTGTCAAACCCTCTTCAGGACTATCCATACTGAATGTTACCAGAGGCCTGGAATTCACTGTGTGCTCTGCTTCTAAAAGTAACGTATGTAGAACCTCCTCTCGTAGACTCTTTTCTCTGAGCGTAGCGGTCAACGCAATTTTAATCGACCTTACTAACCTCTCCCAGGCGCCACCCATGTGCGGTGCTCCCGGAGGTATAAATTTCCATTTAATATATTTCTTAAATGACTCATTTTTCATGCCCTCATGGCATTCTTCGCATGCTTTCAATAATTCCTTATTCGCAGCTTTGAAATTTGTCCCGTTATCGCTGTATATAACGGCCGGTTTTCCTCTTCTGGCGATAAATCGCCTCAACGCCATTATCATTGACGCTGGTGTCAATGAGGCTGCTAATTCCAGATGTACTGCTCTGGTAGTCAGACACGTGAATAAAACACCCCAACGTTTTTCGTGTCGCCTTCCTATAGTTACACTCATAGGACCGAAATAATCCACAGCTGAGCATGTAAAAGGTGGTTCATGATGAGCTATTCTCTCCAGAGGAATATTTCCTTGTGGCACGTTCTGCGGTTTGGATCTGTATGTCCTGCACCACTGGCAATGATGTGACACACTACGTACTACATTACGTAAGTTCAAGACATAAAATTTCTGGTTCACCTCATTCATCACCGTCTGGTGATTGGCATGTCCAAAATGATGATGAACTTCTCTAATCATCATTTTAACGATTTCGTGTTTACCGTCCAATATGACAGGTTTTCTACTTTCCTCGGTCAAATTAGACTTGTAAGGTAAACGTCCATTTAAACGGAGTAAGTTATCTTCTCCTATTTCCATAGATAATTTACTTAAGCGTGAACTTCTTTCAACACTTTTGCCTGCTTTCAAGCACTTTATTTCCGAATAAAAACACTCGTCTTGAACGAACTTCCAAATTAATAATTCCGCTTTTTTCAAGAGCGCTATGTCCAACGCGCCATCGGGTCCTTTAACCGACTTTGCTAAAACTTTGTTGGAACACATAACCGACTTTTCGGCTGCGTCGTCGGGTCCTTTAACCGACTTTCTTAAACTCTTGAATTTTTCTACCGCTTGCAAGGTGCGTGCAGTTGCCCCAAGGAATTTCTTAAAGCTGCTAAATCGTCCGTAGTCGGGTAGACTTAACGGTTCTTGCTTTCTTAACGCATTTACGCCCTTTGGCGATTTTTCTTCACCTGTTTCTAAGCTTTTTATGGTGTCCACTTGTTTGGGCCATAAATCAGGACTTTTCCTGAGGAATTCAGGTCCTTGAAACCAGCGATGACTTACATCGAAGGTGGAAGGAAAATTTCTAGTGGCGTCGTCTGCCACATTTTGTGACGTTGGAACCCATCGCCATTCACATGGCTTACTGTGATCTTCGATCTCAGCCAATCGATGAGCAACGAATGGTTTAAAGGCGCGAGGATCTGACTTAATCCACGCTAACACTGTACGTGAGTCTGTCCAAAATACTCTCTCGGACATCTCGTACTTGCTCTCTTCACTAACCGAGGCAGCCAGCCTGCTGCCCATAAGAGCTGCTTGCAATTCAAGCCTTGGAATCGAAATTGGTTTCAACGGCGCTACTCTTGCCTTTGCGGCGATCAGCGTAATCCGCCTTATTCCTAGCTCGTCCGTGGTGACGTAATACACCGCGGCAGCGTATGCTTTTTCACTAGCATCCGTGAAAGTGTGTAACTCTCCCTTGCCGACGCCTTCAGCAACGGGTCTAGGTACCTCTAAATGACCTAATTTCTTCACTTCCGATATCCATTTACAAAATAACACGTGTAATTCGTGTGAAACTTCTTCATCCCAAGAGATGCCTGTCCTCCATACTTGCTGGATCAGCGACTTCCCTTGAATCGTTATGGGTGATGCGAGTCCCAAAGGATCGAAAACTGACATCACAGCGCTAGTTATCTCCCTCTTCGTAGGCGGTCGTAAACCTTCCATCACCTCTTCCGGTGTGTTACGAAGACTTGTGGAGAAACTTATTATATCCCGTTTGATATTCCAAATCAAACCTAACGTGCGCTCTGTGTGCTCTTTATCTCCCAGCGAAGCACTGTCGCTCTTATATTTATTTTCCATCTTACTTAAAACTTCGGGTCGGTTGCTAGCCCATCCCCTCAGTTGGAAAGAAGCATGCTTATGTAATTCATACATATCGTTTACTATCCTTTCGGCCGTCGTCACGTCGGGAAATGCCTGTAGATAGTCATCCATATAAAAATTGCTTTCTGTAGCGGAAGCTGCTTCTGGATAGATATGCGCGTTGTCCTGCGCATTTCTATTCTTTACATATATAGCGATGCACGGTGATGATGCCGCTCCAAATATGAGTGACGTCATTCTATACTCTTCCGGTGGCGCGTCACGATTGTGCCGCCATAAGAATCGAAGGCTATCCCTGTCTTCATCCCGGATTTTCACTTGCAGGAACATTTCTTTAATGTCTGCCATTACTGCCACGCTTCCTTCTCTGAATCGTAGCAGAACTCCGAACAACGACTTCAATAAGTCCGGTCCGGTTAACAATGCATCATTGAGACAACGTCCGCCCGTCTTTGCGGCGGCGTCGAAAACTATCCTTATTTTCCTTTTTTGTGGGTGAGTCACTGCGAAGTGAGGAAGGTACCACGTACGTGGGGAAATGGGAATATGGTTCGCTTTCTCTGCGTAACCATTAACGATGAGATTTTCAATTTGCTTCTCATATTCCTTCTTCAACTCGCTATTTTTGTCGAGCTTTTTTTCAATATTCAACAGGCGACTTTCAACCTGCGCTCTATTCGACGGCATGCACTCATTGTCTGTGCGCCATAACAAAGCAGTCTCGTACCTATTATTAGGTATACGACGTACCGTTTTGTTCAAAATACTTAAAGCTCGTTCTTCTGGGTCGTTCACGGGCTTTCTAGCCGACACTCCCAGAGATTCCAAACTAAAATAATCCTTGATCAATTTATCCATATCTTCCTCCTTCTTGGTGGAAATGTGGTTAACGATCTTGATCGGTTTAATACCACCCGATATGTGACCATGTAAAACCCATCCAAGTTTGGTGAGCGATGCTACAGGTAGGTTCTTACCTCCTGAAATTAATTCACGAGTAACTATGAGATGCCAATTGTCCTGACCAATTAATATGGTAGGTTTGGACCTCTCATACATCAACTCATCCTTAATCGGTGTCAAATGAGAACACCGTCGCAATAATTCTCGGCTTACCGACTGCGGAGAAAGGTTAAGTGACTTAATTGTTTGTACACTTATCTCTTCTAAGTCGCTCGAGTAAATGCCTTTTATCTTAATGTTTAAGCGATACAAACTGTCGTCGTTAATTCGCTTACCTCCCACGGCTTCGATACGTAATCCCTCTTTACGTCCGCGAGGCGCTAATTTCTGAGCCATACACTCCTCTATGAGTGTCATGGTCGATCCCTCATCCAGAAGAGCTGTTGTCTTGACCTTTCCTCTAGGTCCATACAACTCGACCGGTATAATCTTTAAGTATGCACATGCCAGTGCATTCACTGTACTAACAGTTGTAATCTGAGCATCCTTACCCCCCTCGTCCCCTTGTGGCGAGGTTTTTTCTTTGGGGTATCGGTGTAGCATTCGATGATGTGATATTCTACATCCCTCTACACCACATTTTTTCGCTTTGCACTCTAACCTCCTATGGTTAGGTGACAAACATTGGAAACATACTTTCGCCTTTTTGACCGCTTCCCATTTCTCGTGAATATTCATGTCCTTAAACTTGTAACAACTCACTATAGAGTGTTCCTTGTTGCATATAACACACTTATGTGTTACCCGACTTACAGGCTTATCCTGGGTTGTCATAACCACCTGTCGGTTGTGCCCTTTACTATTTCGGCGTTCTAGACGCTCGCTCGACTTACTTCGGCGCATATAGCGCTCGCTCACGGCACATCTGCGTACACCTCCCTTTGCAGTGTGTACAGTTTGCTTCCTGAATTCAGGACGCTTCCTTTTTTCAGGCGCATTTTCATTGTTTAAGGACGCTCCAAATTGTTCACTCAATAAATTTAAAAACTTGGCCATCTTCTGTAACTCTGGCTCCAAAGGATACTGAGCTCGATATTCAAACCATTTAAATTTAATCATAGTTCCGAGCTTCTCCACTATGCGGCTCACTAACTCCGGTGAGTACAGATACTGTGGTTGATTCAACGCTTGTATCGTGGCAACCACGTTCGTAATACGACTTGCAAAAGATCCTATATTCCGGCAATCTTCTGCCAATCTTGGCATACGCTTTACATTCTCGATTTCGGCTAGAATGAGCATCTCAACCCTACCGAATCTTCTTTCGAGAGCGTTCATTATTTCTTCCGGTTCACACAAAGTAAACAACAACGACTTAACCGCTTCCTTAGCGGTGCCCTTTAATGCCCTCCTAAGGCGTGCGACATTTTGCACCCCTGAAAATTGGCTTCTCGTGTCTTCAAACACCGTTTTGAAAATTATCCATTCACCCGGGTCTCCATCGAACACCGGTAATTCCTGGAGGAAATGAAGCTGGGAAGACTTGTCTTTACCAGCTATTTTTATTGCACTCACAATCGCTTCGGTCAATTCTGACACCTCACTCGCGTGTGTTTTCTGTGCATTTCCTTGGTTGCGCTCGATCTCCGCCCCTTTGCGGCGTGATCCTTTACACGCTTCCTTATCAGTAACATCGGGTTGTGCTACACTAACCGGCGCGCTCATTATGGTCTGCTGAACCCAACTCCTTACGAAAGGTTCCACCTGAGTATTCCGCTCTTCATCATCCTCACTCGAGTCGATCTCCTCTTCTCGGTTGAGTCGTGCCAACTCCAATTGAGACTTGGCCAAGGCAGCAGCTGCCTGTGCTCGTTCGAGCTCTGAGCGTTCGAATTTAATCCGCGCCTCTAATTCGGCTTTCAGCCTCGCCGATCGCGATGACCTACTACCTCTTTGTGACCCTTTATCACTAGTGTGCCCGATTACTGTCCTTGACGATGCCGCTTCTTCGGTCCTTTGACCTACTTTTTCGACCACCGTTTCACTCCTGGATATAACGGATTGTTGTGCGGTACTGGCCTGCGTACCACTGGTGTCCGTCCTGTTGCTTGTCGTTGCCACGGACGTCCCTGTGTCCCACGTGCATGTGGACGTGTCGGTGGTGGCTCCACTTGAAGGAGTTGCTCCATTTGACGCAGTAGCTGTGGTCGCTCCAGATGGTTCCGCTTCTTTAGCTTTTCTTGAGAGCCCTGTCCTTGTCCTGCTCCCTTCGCTTCTCCCTGTCTGGTCTTGTGCCTTCTTCATCTTGCAGGATGGTGATTGTTGGCCTACGGTCCCTAACTGTCCCTACGGTCCCTACAACCCCTTACCTACAACCCTTCTACACCCCAACCTAACACCACTACCCCTTCCCCCCCCTTTATCTCCCAACCTACAACCCTACTACCACCCTAACAGCCCTATCACCCCTATCAATCCTGGACGGGGCCTACCGAGGTGAGCCGTCCAGGGATGGAGTCGTGCAGGAATGGAATGGAGGAAAGGTTTAGGAACTGTCCCGCCAAGGAATATGACGAAACAGTCGAGCGGTAGTGCAAGCGCAGTCTCGCTCGAGAGAACTGCTCCACCCGAAGGTGTTGTGCCAGAGCCCAACCGTTTGGCACCGTTAGGTGGTCGGGATGTATGCTGTGCTCGCCGCCCAGTTGCCGGTGACGCCTCGTCCAAGCGCCCTCCTCCGGCCGCGATGCAGTCAGGTGCCCACGCGCACCCTCGCCCGGCAGCAGCAACGGTGGATGCTTCGTCCAGCACCCTGATGATCCGACAGGAAAATGCCGGACACGGTCGTCCGACAGGAAATGCCGAGCACGCTTGCCCGACAGGAAAATGCCAGACACGGTCGTCCGACAGGAAAAATGCCAAGCCCTGCTTGGCCACGATGAGTGCCTTCACAAGACACCTGCGCCCGGCTGCGATACGTGCCCCATGCGAGCACACGCCCCCGGCCGCAATCCCGGTTTTCTTTCTTCCGGTAGTTCCAGGTCCCGTCCTTCAGCACTGACGTCCTGGTCTTCTGGCCTTTGGTCCTATTGCTTCAGCTCAAACCTCCGGCTTCCTTCGGTTGCTGATCTTCACTCGGCTCCGAAGGTCTTCTTTTTTCCACAACCAGCAGTCCACAGCTGGTTCCTTGATCCAGCTGGCGGGGTTCGGGTGGTCTTTAATCCGGCTCCGAAGGTCCAATTGAAAAGGAATCCGGCTCGAAGGACCAATTGAAAAGGAATTCGGCTCGCAAGGACCAATTGAAAAGGACACAACGGACGGAAACTAAGAAACAGAAGGGAGGAATCGAGGCTTCTCTCGATCCGGCCTCCTATAACGCCTACGTTGGGTTCAGGAACAACGTATGTGATCTCCGCAACGGAGTAACACACTAGGGCGATAACCTCGTTCCTTTTCAGCAAGTAGGTTCAGACGGGGATTACGGGTCTTCCGAAGTCGTCTCGGTCCCGACGCCTTAATTCTTCGATGTGGACTGTATAACTTAAGGGATCTTGGGAATGAAACAGCAATTATCTTCAAACCGTTCCGTGAGAGAGTAATCACTTTTCCCTATACTTTTCTTCTTGACTGCTGGTTTTCACTTTTCCCGAAGGATTTTCTTGTTTTTCCGAACTATTACCCCGAACTATTTTCTTCCCCGAACTATTTTCTTCCCCGAACGAATTGCAATAAAACCCGTTCACTAAGCTACCCCCAGAGCTATACGCGAAAGTGAGCCGCGCCATTCGCGTGCCTGCGCAACTTAACAACATGAATTTGTACTATTACTCTCTCACGTTTCACTTAATTTCTTTATTCACATAAATCACACATAAACACAAGTTATCTATTTAGATAGCACAAAACAATATCTACACCATGATATACATTATTTTTCCGTATTACAAAAATCCTTTAATTTATAAAACAAAATATGCCTACTTTACTCACAAATCCAAAATCCAAACTTCTTAAATATTTAACACAGAAAGTTAAAACAATGTTTCCCACTTGAATTTATACATATGTTAACTAATACAATAGTTTAATTTACATTTTCTCTATTTATTTCACTATTTAAAACACTTTTAAATTTCTTATACAAAACTATCATTATTTCACTTATGCACAGGAATTTTCACATAAAATAACACAGAATTCACCTTTTTAGCACGTACAATCAACCTGAAATGTTTTACAAGTCATTTTTACATAAATTGCTGAAATTACAAACATTTTAAATTTTTACATATTCGGCCTCCTAAGGGCGTGGCCAGCGTGCTTCCGTGAACTCACACTATTTGAACAACTAACTTTGCACGGCTCTCGACTATCAGAAAAATGAAAGTCTGAAATACACTTAATTTTAACAATATTAAATAAACGAGTGCTTCTACATAATTTTCAAACAGTAGGAAACTATTTCTGATAAGACTCTTATTCGTTATCATGCTTCTTATCAGATAACAATGCAAGTGAATGTTTTCATTAATCAATCATAACAAATAGGCATTTGTTTTCGTACAAACATATCATACTTATACAAGACAATACTTATGCAATTAATTTCCGTTAATTCTGTTTATGCACAGAGTGATCATCTCGACCGGGGAACAAATCCGATCTCTAACTTCACTTTAATATTCCTTTGAATTTACATCGTTGGAAAGACGATTTCAACCGGGGAACAAATCCGGTAATATAATTTATATCTTAAATTCCTTATGAATTTATTAAGCGATATTACTTAGGAAAACGAACAAACTAGTCTGGCCTGGGAGTCGAACTCAAGACCTTCTTATCATTAATTCGACATTTCTTTAAGATTTAACTAAGCATTTTCTTATCAGAACATTTAAATTGGACAATAAGTCTTTGAAAAGTTATTCGTCATCGGCTGACTTAATAAACTGAAACATTCTTATAGGCGCGTCGCCAACAGGTATAATTTAGCGATCTAATGCTGTCATATTGTGTACAAACGACCGAGTTGGGCAACTACCATTCGGTATAATACCTATAAAACTGACAAAATAACTATTTCGTAACCCGCCTTTTTTGAAGACTCGTTTTTATGTGATCATTGAATTAAATATTTTTAGAAAGTGAGCAATATTAGGAAATACAACAATTACCGAAAATGCACTCAGGACTTTATTTCACTAATATTATCTTTTGGAACTATTGTGGTAAATTTCTCAAAAGTGATCATATAGTAACATTATAATACTGACTAATTGGATCATTTTTTATTTAATAGAATGTACTATAACAAAGTTATCGCCATACTTTCAAATAGATTAGACACAAGCAAAAGCAAAAGACTCTGTTTTCATTAAGTAATTATAAAAAATTATATTCACTAAGTAATCGTCTTCTACTAGTACTTAAATTTTAAGTGATATGGTAGAGTTATGTCGAGGTTTATGAAAAAAAAATATGAAAAGAAATATTTTTTTAACTAAAATCACTAACTGTTATGAGATTTAAAACAGAGAGCTTTAGACCCGTTTTTGACCAAAAAAACTCTGTCTTCTGAAACAAGACGCATTCATGCCTAATACTGCTACTGTAAAAATTGAGAAACTAAGCAGGAAGGCATTGATCAGGTATTAAGTTTTGGCACTCCACAATGCATTAACATAGTGACAGCATTAACTATGTCTAGATAAAACTCAAAGTATGAAAATTATAAAGTAAAAGTGGTCCCAAAAGCCTTTGCATCGAGTATCGACGTATTATGAAATTGTCAAAATCTTCTTTTATAGCAAAACAAACGAGCACACCGGCCACCTGATGGTAAGTGGATTCTGTGGCCCATAGACATCTACATTTATCCTTAATTAATAACCAAAATTCAAATGCCTTGTCATACCCGAGGACTAAGATGGAATGCCCCGACTCCAGTAAAAAGGAGACCCTTTTTACTGGAATCAAGGTTCTCTACACTCGCCATACGAAACGCAGCAGTATTATGCTGCTATTTTACGCTGGTAGTCTGTGAGAGCATGGATCTTCCTGGGTCGAGCCAACCCATTCGTGCTACAACTATAATATAGCTACAGCGTGGCTCTATCATTTAAAAACGAAGCCTTCTTCTTAAGCCAAATGAAAAACTGGTTATATGTGTTGCAGATAATGATTATGTCTTGGAAATACTCTATAAGCAGTTGCCAATCTTATTTAAAAAAATGTGCTAAATATCTATAATAATTACTTAATTAAAAACTAACCTATATCGATTTAATTGACATAAATTATACATTTCAAATGTTATGTAAAGTAAAGTAAAGTAAAGTTACAGCCTATATACGTCCCACTGCTGGGCACAGGCTTCCTCCCATTTCTGAGAGGGTTCAAGGAATAGTCCATCACGCTGCCCCAATGCGTGTTGGCGAACTTCACATGTCTTCGAAATATTTTGTTTTTTTTCTTATTTCTTAGACATGCAGGTTTCCTCACGATGTTTTCCTTCACCGCCGAGCACGTGGTAAATCAGCACTTAAAATTGCAATTAACAATTTCATTGGTGCCGGCGGGGATCGAACCCGGTTTGCTCACGTATTGTGAAATTTACAGCGAGCGCTAATCATCTGAGCTACCACGGCTCTTGTAATGTAATCGATTTAAAACTGTGATTTTGTCAAATGTAATAATAACAACTTATTTTCATTATGTTAATCTAAAAATTACACTATTGACTGTATTGACTATAATACATTTTAAATATACTAAGTAATACTCGTAAGGAACCTAAAAAAATGAGTCACTGGAAGTAAACCAAAGATGACGTTAAAAATTTTGTATACTATTCCATAGTGCACAAAGACAATTTTTAATATTTTGTATATAATATTGAATAGGGGCGGATTTTAGTAAAGTTCTATTATAGGTATTATTCATAATTATCATAATTTCGTTTAACAGATTTCCCCACAACCATGCAATTAAAAACCATTTTTTCTGCCATGTATCCTGGTTTTAACACTTTGAGGTGAGATATTAGGAAAATGAAAAAATTTAAAATATATAATTGCATTATTTTAATCCTAAAGTATTCGTTCTAATTTTAAAGTTACAATTTTTGTAATTTTTATGCATTGCATGCATTTAATAATTTTTCCCTACACAAATATGAAATCACCCCGTAAAAAAGATTCTTATAAACCTTATTTTACTATCTAGGGATTTAAATTTTTTAAAAACAAATTGAATTTTATCTACCCCTTTTCACTCCCCTGGTATTGTTTTAAGAAATACCGAAATATTTCGTCTTTATACAAAATTGCACTTCCTCCGCCCTTGCCCCCTCTACTGTAACGGGTTATTTTTAAATCTCAAAATAGGTATTCATTTAATTTTTAAATACGGTACTCTCAATAAGTATCAATTGCTCTGTAAAATATTTTTAATTGAAATAATAAACTGTTACACCCCAATTTCACCCTCTTAGGCATAAAATTTTCCGAAATTATTTCATAACGGATTTTAACGGCATAAAAGTTAGCTGCTATTTTCCAAATTTTAGATTACTAGTTCATGCAATTTAGGTTGAGCTTGTGCGCTGGTAGATGAGTTAGTCAATCAGTATAGTATATGTAGTATAATGTATAGGTATAGAGTAAAGAAATAAAGTTAGTGTCAAACCAACTGGCGTGTGTTTTACTACATGGTGGCAGCGGTGGGATTTCAAAAATTTAATTTATTTGCGAATCCACCAATAATACGTGTATTTAGTTTATTATAAAGCAGTTTTGTGTGTATTTTATAATAAATATCATGGAACACGCGCGTCCTCCAGCGGAATTATCACTCGAAGGCGGGCCAGCCGTCCGGGCCGAAGCGTGGCGTCAATGGCGACGGCTATTCGAAGTGTTCTTAAAAGCATCTGGAGTGAGCAAAGAGCCTAAAGAGATTCAGGCTAGTTTGTTGGTTAACCTCATCGGCTCGGCAGGATATGAGGTGTTCACGACCTTTACTTTCGAAGAGGGCGAAAGCGAAGATGATATCAATTGCGTTTTGAAGAAGTTCGATAGTTATTTTGGTACTAAACCGAATATAACAGTAACAAGGTTCAAATTCTTCTCGCGAAATCAAGAGAATGGAGAAAATATCGACCAATATGTGACCGCTTTGCGAGTACTGAGTCGGCAATGCGACTTCGGTGATTTGCACGAGAGCCTGCTGCGAGATAAAATCGTTTGCGGAATAGTGAATAACACTTAAGCGTGCGCTGCGGGAGCGTGTGCTGTGCTGGCGGCGATAAGTGCCCGGCACGTCAAGCCAGATGTTTTGTGTGTGATAAAAAAGGTCATTTTTCACGGATGTGTAAACAAAAAGGTGTAGTAAAAAAGGTACATAATTTGAGTGTGGATTCTGCGGAAAATGATAGTGACTCGGAAATGTTCTATGCTGATACCGTAAGCGAGGGCAAAAAATGCGGTAAGTCGACTAAAGAATGGTTCGAAAGCGTGAAATGTAATAACAAAGAACTTTTAGTTAAAATAGATACTGGTTCTATGATGAATGTTATTTCCAAGAGTGAATATTTACGTATTGGCTTATCGATTAAACAACTTCGTCCGTTTACAAAGAGAGTGTATTCCTTCACAGGAAACAGGTTACCTGTCTTAGGCGTTGTAAAACTAAACGTAATTTATAATAACAAACAATTTGTATTGCCGTTTATTGTCACCGATTCATGTTGTCAAAATCTACTCGGATTAGAAAGTTGTATTACGACGGGTGTAATTAATTGTATCAATGCAATAAATATTGAAAATTATTCGAGTTTGTTTAAAGGTTTAGGCATGTTACCTGGCAAATACAGTATTGTAGTGGATAAAAGTGTTCCACCCGTTATTTCTCCCACTAGGAAAATACCTCTAGGTATGAAAGACAAGTTATTAGTGGAGTTAAAACGAATGGAAGGACTCAGTGTTATTAGAAAGATCACACATCCGACAGAGTGGGTAAATGCAATTGTTTTAGTGGCTAAGAAGGACGGTAGCATTCGTGTTTGTCTTGACCCTAGACCGCTTAACCGAGCAGTGCGCCGCGCGCAGTACTCGCTGCCCACAGTGACAGAACTGGCGGTGAAAATGCATGGCGCGCGGGTGTTCAGCGTGCTCGACGCTCGCTGTGGGTTTTGGATGGTGCAAATTGATGACGCTAGTGCTGACCTTTGTACGTTTAGCACGCCCTTCGGTAGGTACCAGTATTTGCGCTTACCATACGGCATAAGTTGTGCGCCAGAAGTTTTTCATGCAAAGCTCAGACAACACTTGGAAGACCTCGAAGGGGTCGAATCGTTCATCGACGACGTAATCAACTCAGCATGAACATGATCAACGATTAGAAGCTCTATTAAAGCGTGCCCAAGATGTAGGTATTAAATTTAACCGCGACAAATGCAAGTTAAGTGTTCCTGAAATAACCTATTTAGGTCACAAATTTGACGCTAATGGAATGAAAGCCGACGATTCAAAGGTAAAGGCTATATTGGACATGCCTTATCCAACGGACAAAAAATCTAGAACGATTTTTAGGAATGGTAAATTATTTATCAAAATTTATTCAAAATTACTCTGAATATGTGAATGTGTTGCGGTCTTTATTAAAGAAAGATGCCGAGTGGGTGTGGGAGGCTTACCATTCTAAGGCTGTCGATAAATTAAAAGAAAAAATAGCGAGTTCTCCGGTGTTAGCGATTTATTCGACGGAAGCGCCAGTGGTATTGTCGGTGGACGCTAGCAGCGTCGCGATTGAAGCTGTACTTCTACAGAATGAGCGACCGGTAGAATTTGCTTCGCTAACGTTGACAGACACACAGACTAGATATGCTCAAATTGAGAAAGAGATGCTCGCGATAGTTTTTGCTGTCGAACGGTTTAGGCAGTACATATACGGTAGGTCCGATATTACAGTTCACACTGATCATAAACCACTGGATGCATTATTTAAAAAACCGTTAACTTCAGTACCGATACGTTTACAGCGTATGATGTTAATATATATATTATATATACACCGGGCAAGTACATGTATATTGCGGATACTCTGTCGCGGGCCCCTCTGGGTGAGTTAATGCAGAACTATGTATCTGATGAGGTCAATGTACAAACCTGTTTTATGCTAAAGAACATACCGTTCAGTCTATCAAAAATAGAGTCTATTATAAAGGACGCCGAAACGGATAGTGACTGTAAATTATTAATAACATGTATTAAAAACGGATGGCTAAAACATAGGCGCATACTACAGTATATTATCTATTAGAGATGGGCCGAATATTCGTTTCATATTCGGCATATTTGGTAACTATACCGAATATTCGTATTCGGCCGAATATTCAGCTAAATCACCGAAAATTCTGTAAAGTAGTATATCTAGTGAATATTGAAATGTATGAATTGAGTAATGCCATGTCTTTCATAATTTTACTGTTGAATGATTTATGGGTTAAATTTACTTGTACTATTTTTAGATATATTATATATTTAGACTTATTTTTGATTATAACAAATAGAAAGCTTGATAAAATGATTTTGGAATCAAATAAACATTACATTAGGTACATTAGTAAATTTCACTTTAATTTTGGTTGTCAGTTTCTCTAAAATAAGTCCGAATAGTAGTTCTCCTGCCACTCATTTTTATCATATAATTATCAATTTTCACTAAGACTAACACTACGTTTTTTTTTCCGCACAAAACTAGTCAAAGCATAAGCATGTGCGCGGGCAATTTGATCCGTACAAGATGATGATACAAAGGCATGTCAGAATGTGGCGGGGGAGTGAGTGGCAGGGTCCGACGCTAATCCTGCGCGCTTTACAGTAACAAGCTTCGACAGAAATTGGTTAGGTACTGAGTACTGAGGTGATCTTGCCGAATAATGTTCGGCCGAATATAGTAGATACACAGTGAACAGTGACATCTGTCGGTAAATGGCAAAACTAACTTTACGGCAAATTAAATTTTATTCTGTTCGTTTTAACTATGTCCAATTTAAATGAAATTTTATAAACGCTATTTGCAAACGAAATAAAAAAACCTGTGATGTAAAATAAGAATTACGTCTAATTTTAAGTACCAATTAACTTAAATAAAAAAATTAATTTATAATCTGAACTTTATTACTAATTCCAAATTTCAAAGTGTTAGCCGCGCAGATTGAGAATAAATCTGAAAATGGCGTCCGCTCGCATGCGTTCCCGCTCACTCTCTATCGCTGTCTATACTCACACAGTGAAATACGCGCTACAAAAAAATAGTCAGTCATGATTCACTTTCCACGCTACTTGACGCACTCCGAGTTATCGTTAAATTCGTTCCGTTATTTTGTTGTTTTCGTTGATATTCATTGTTATTTTTGTTGTGTTTGATTGTTATTTGTTTGCGTTACGTCTGATTGTCATTTATTTTCGTTAAGTTTTTGTTATGAACGTTGACATTTTGTAATTGATTGAACAATGGCTTCACGAAAACGTGGAAAGATTCTCCATTTCTTTATTTCTACTATTATTAATTAATAATATTAAAAAAGAATAATTTATAACAAAAAAAGGCAATAAAAAAAATAAAAATCGATGTTTGAGAACTTGTTTTGCCAACCGTACCATGTGTACCGGCACTATGGACTCTTTTCCGCTCCAAGAAGTATGAGAATGCCTACAATGATATCCTTGTTTATATTATATACATTACATTGAATGCCTATACCCAGCCGTGGACCATATTACATTGGCCTTATATTATATATAATAACCGCTTCTTCGGTTCCGTTATCGGGTAAAGCGTGCGTGATAGATCGTGGGAGCTACGCCATACATGAGGCAATCAAAGGGGAGGCCCATGATCAGCAGGGGATTTTAAAATGCTGTAACCAACCCGGATTAAGATAGAATACCTGTTCACACGTGTGTGCTAAACTAACCATTTATCATTAGGATGACTTTGGAGGACAGGTTGGAGATACATTAAAAATATCCAGAAATGTACTAATATCAGATGTTAAAAAAGTAAAATATTTTTTCTTGAAGTGATGTGATATTCTTACTCAATAATTTAAATAATCCAATTTTAAATCAACATTTAAGTAAAAAAGTAAAGTAAAGTTACAGCCTATATACGTCCCACTGCTGGGCACAGGCCTCGCCCCTTTTCTGAGAGGGTTTTAGGGCAAGGAAGTGTCCGCCGCGCTGCCTTCGAAAAGTTTTTTTTCTCTTATTCTTCAGACATGCAGGTTTCCTCACGATTTTTTCCTTCACCGCCGAGCACGTGGTAAATCAGCACTTAAAATTGCAATTAACAATTTCATTGGTGCCGGCGGGGATCGAACCCGGGTTACTTGCGTTCATAATTTAAGTAAATTATATTTAACTGTGGATTTAAAAAGAAAAATTCAACAAAACAGACTTGAAAGTAACGTGAAATAATTCTGCTGACACTAGAATCCTTTTACAATTTTCGATATCTGGATTCAAGTAAATCAGGCAATTTCAATAAGTGCTATGCCTTGGATCGAATCTACATATTTTATCCTCCAGAACCGTAAATCTCGTCAGGATGGAGGCTAACTGCGTATCTATATTGACATCGTAAATATTCCTCGCTGGTCGTGTTAGTACCAAATTACAATAAATTCGAAAAAGACCTAAATCTTGTACGACTATATCGCTTTGGATTAAACACAATGTTATCAGAATAAGTAAGCATTACGTGAAGAGACTTTTTATAAATTTTGAATGTCAAAAATATAAAGTTTACGTGTACCCTTGCGTCATAAAAGATTTCATTTCGTCTCGTGGAACATTGGAAAAAGCCAAAGAATTGAGAACTTAGGTGACGATAATACTATCTCAAGTATTAAATGTAAAATACCCAGATTTTTAAAGGACAGCTTCTTTAATGATGCGAGGTTGGCAAAGATGAATATAATGTTGTGGCAAATTATGCCTTTCAGCCCATGTCCAATAAGGGATTATTACATGCTGTGTGACAGCGCATTATTAATATTAATAAATAATGTATAATTTCTTTATAAAGTTACCTCTAAAATATCATATATATATATATATATATATATATATATATATATATATATATATATATATATATATATATATATATATATATATATATATATATAATATTTTAAACAATTAAAATACCTTAATAAGCGTTCAGCTAAAGGACATTAATTTCGAACTCTAAATATTATAGTAAAGTAGTGGATTCCCCCAATTGTGCTGAGGACGTGTGCTCCAGAGTTGGCACCGGTTTTAACGCGTCTTTTCCGGTACTCCTACTCCCTAGGCGTAGTCCCAAAATCATGGAAGACGGCTTTCGTCCACCCGATCCCTAAAAAAGGCGACCGCTCAGACCCGTCCAACTACCGGCCAATCGCCATCACCTCCTTGGTCTCCAAAACAATGGAGTCCATTGTAAACTGCCAGCTCATGAGGTACCTTGAGGATCACCAGCTGATTAGTGACCGCAAATACGGTTTTCGCCGTGGTCGGTCAGCTGGTGATCTTCTGGTCTACCTCACTCACAGATGGGCGGAGGGAGTAGAGTTCAAGGGGGAGGCATTGGCCGTTAGTTTGGACATTGCGAAGGCCTTCGATCGGGTTTGGCACAAAGCGCTTCTTTCGAAGCTCCCTTCCTATGGGCTTCCCGAGAAATTGTGCGATTGGATCACCAGCTTTCTTGCAGATCGGAGCATCAAGGTCGTTGTAGACGGTGCAAGCTCCGATTGCAAGCCTATTAATGCTGGTGTTCCACAGGGCTGCGTGCTATCGCCAACGCTGTTTCTTCTGCATATCAATGATATGTTGCATACCCGTAACATTCATTGCTATGCGGATGACAGCACTGGTGATGCTCTTTACACCGGCCGAGCCAATATTTCTCGGGAAAACGTCTCCGAGTGCCGGGACAAACTTGTGTCTGAAGTCGAGTCTTTGCTGAACAGAGTCTCGGATTGGGGACGACTAAATCTAGTCCAGTTTAACACCCAGAAGACACAAGTTTGCGCGTTAACCGCTAAAAAGAACCCCTTTGTCGTATCCCCTCAGTTTCAAGGCACTCCCCTTGTTGCCTCAGCCAGTATCGGAATCCTCGGCGTCGACATATCGAGTGACGTGCAGTTTCGTGGTCACTTGGAAGGGAAGGCCAAATTGGCCTCTAAAAAGCTTGGCGTGCTCAGCAGAGCGGGACAGTATTTCATGCCGGCACACCGCCTGCAACTTTACAAGGCGCAGGTTCGGCTGCACATGGAATACTGTTCCCATCTCTGGGCTGGGGCTCCCCAGTACCAGCTCCTTCCACTTGACCGCATCCAGCGCAGAGCGGCTCGAATCGTCGACGACCAAGTGCTTTCCGATCGGCTCGATTCACTGGCGCTGCGAAGAGATGTTGCATCTCTTTGCGTATTTTATCGCATCTATCACGGGGAGTGCTCTGAGGAATTGTTCGGATTAATCCCAGCCGCCAAATTTCGTGAACGCACTACACGGCAAACGTCCCGATACCATCCACACCATCTGGATGCTTGGCGGTCCACTACTGTACGTTTCACAAGGAGTTTTCTTCCACGTACAACCTCTCTGTGGAATAGTTTACCACCGGCGATTTTTCCGGACCGATACGACCTGGGGACCTTCAAGAAAAGAGCTTACTCCTTTCTAAAGGGCCGGCAACGCACCCGCAATTCTCCTGGTGTTGCGGTTGATCATGGGCGGCGGTAGTCACTTCACATCAGGTGAGCCGCATGCTCGTTTGCCCCCTCTTCTATAAAAAAAAAGTAAAGGCTTACCAAGACATGCACCTTCGAAATTACAATACAAATATTTTTGCGTAAAAATATTTTTTCCTAAATTTATATTCACAGAGTTTTGGAAGAAAAATAATTTTGAGATATCATTTCTTAACACATTTTTTAAATTAGTGTATTGACTTATTTTAAAATTTTAAAAAGGCTGATACATTGTGAAGGAACGGAACAAACCTACAAAGTATGTTTTAATGCTTAGGATTACTTCAGGTCAAAGTTCTAGTGAACAGAAATACATAAAGTTTCACCAGTTCTCTTCGTATTCGGCTTTAACTCCAATTTTCTATTATATGCTGACGACCTTCAAGCCTACAAGACTATTAAAAATATAGAAGACTGTTTATCTTTCCAAAGCGACCTTGACAGATTTACAACATATTGCGACATTAATAAATTTCAATGGAGCATTCGGAAATGTCATTATATAAACTTTACAAAAAGGAAGAAACTATCCATTTTAATTACATCTTTTGTAAAAATCCAGACTTAAGGGATTAGTTTAAAAACCGATATTTTCATTTAATAATTCAAAAATAAAACAGAATAAGACGAGATTGGGCCCTACTGATTCCAATCAGGACGCATATAACTTTGACGCATATAGTATTAATTAAGTTGATGCCGGTGGGGATCTCACTCTCAAACTCTACTGTTAAATCCATTTTATACTACTCTCATTATAATAAATTATTTATTATATTATAACGTTAATGATTTTTTAAATTTACACGAACACTACACATTGAATAAAACTAAATTTACGGATTCTATCGCGGTTAATTTACTTATTTTAACTTATTTTTAATATCTGACGTTCGGGATAGTTCCTTCCGTGACCATGGTTGCTGTATAGCGAAACGTCAGGAATAAAAAATAAGTTAAAATAAATAAATTAAACGCGATAGAATCTGTAAATATAGTTTTATTTAATATTATATCGTTATTTTATGGCAAATTCGTGATGTCACTCCGTAAAATTTAATTTCTTTTAAAATATACTCCGTCACGAACCTTTTAGAACGAAACATAAATGTAACATATTTAAAATACCACTCACGATGAACTTAATGAATATAATGCATCAAGCTATTTCATTGGGATATAACCATATTAAAAACAGAATAGTAGGCTATGTTCTAAGAAATGTACCGAACGCCGCTAATATGTGTGCGTGTCTGGCACGTGACAGTGCGGACTCGTACTGTAATTGATTTTTATATACGGGGTATTTTGCAATAACCGTCTAAATTTACAGAATAAGTAATATAGGCGAATGGAGAAAAAACATTATTTTAAAAAAATCTCAAACATTTTGTCCTTTCTATTCTTTACATTCAAAATGCGTGGAAATGCATTATTTTAACTGTATTTACTGCGCACGCACACATTATAGTAAGGGTTGATCGGTAGACAAAATGTTGTTGCCTATAAATCACATCCAATATAGGATAGTTGCAAATAAAGTTAGAAGCTTTATTTACTCGTATTTTCGAAAACTGCAATAACGGTATATTATTATTTATATATTTAAACTTAAGTTTAAAATTTGACTACTCTTTGAAAAATAACCCTGCATAGAGAATATATTATGGAGGTAATACTTCTAAAATTAAATATTAATGGTAAAAATATAATTTTGAAGTCTTGTTTTGTTGATGAACTCCTTTGTGTAATTGAAACTAAGCGATAAAGTGAAACAAATGACAGCAAAAAGAATTGGTGAAATAAGAAGGGATAAAAACTTCGTGAAATTGCAGCATTCTAATTTTTAATAAGTAACTCAGTGAATTACATTGTACACACTTTAAAAGTTATACTTTTTAAGGTAAATAAATGGATCTCTCGCTTTGTTGTAAATCTTAATAAAAGAGAAAAGATAAGAATTACCTTTTATACCAACTTTACAATTGTTTTGTGATTACTATTCGCAAATTGTAGGACAAGTTGTAGTAGTTTTGACATGGTGTGGACATCATTAAAACAGTCATTAATGCTGTTTTCACTGCCATTGGTTCAAACAAAGTTTTAAAATTTTGGAAAATAATTTAACGATATTCATTCTTCTTCACATATAACTTGAATAATAATATGTTTCCGCTTGATTATTTTACGTTTACATCGAATCATTTCCTTTGACATACATAATCATCGCCATGGTTCAAATAGTTGATTGTAATTAAGAAAAAAATTATAGCATTATAGACAATACGCCGTGTAGTGGCGGTGGAAGATTATCCACTACTCTGTGTATTTCCGTTGATGTTGTAAGAGGCGAAACAGAGAAACTAACCAGGAAATGAACGGCAGCATATTCCTCATAATAAAAATAATAAAATGCTGCCGTTTCCAACCCTCTGGCTAACCGTGCCAACCATGGCAAATACTGTTTACAATTATGGAAAATATCCCCCACATAGATATTTACCATGGTTGTCACGCACAATCAATGGGGATGCTCAGCTGTGGACATATGATAGGCAGTAACGGCAACGGTAACAGTAACAGTATTGTAATTTTAAGTTTAGTTCATCAACTTATTTTTTCGGTTCAATGACCTCGGTATAAGAAGAACTTGCTTTGATGTCAGTTAATATGCATAATGTATCAAAATAAATGACCACGTAAGTGATGAGCTACCTACTGTATTTGGCAATCTGCATTGAACTTAATGTACATATGTATGGAAGGGTACAACTCTTACCTTTTTTCCGGATTCCTAGAAAGAACTATTTAATGTAGCACTAGATGTTCGGCCAAAATACCTGATATCAAGCCAAAGTGAAAAAAAACTCTGAGTCATTATACTATAATAATAGTCTTATACATACGTCACTCAATAAGTTTTGAGATGCTCGAAATTTAAAAATGGCACCTAAAACGCACCCATGTTATATGTTTTAAAAAGCAAATTTATTTAAAAATAGAACTCCATAAGCCAATTGCTTAATATTAAAAAAAAAAACAAAGTTCTATTAATTTTCCTGCAACGCTTCCCGTGCTTTTTATTTAAAACGATGGATCTTAACCTTGAACATTTGCACGCTATGATCAATTATGATTTTAAATTTGGTTTAACTGAATAATTAAGATTACGACGGTTACAATCAGTATTAGGGGACTCAGCTCCATCACGCGCAACAACTTTTGGGTGGTTTGCTGAATTCAAAAGGGGTGAAATTAACCTTAAAGATGACCAAAGAACCAGGGTCCCACAAACAGCAGTTACGGCAGAAAATGTATGGACTACTGAAGGTGGGAGAAGATCCACGAATCATATATACGGACATCGAAAAGATTGTAGGCAGTTCGGGGAGCATTCATACCATCCTACATCAACATCTTGGAGTGAGGAAGCTTTGTTGTCGATGGATCCCTCGTTTGCTCTCCAAAATGTTGAGACATGGATCTATCTATATGATCCGGAAAATAAAAGGCAATCATCGGTATGGGTCTACTCAGAAGGACAATTACCAACAAAACTGCGTTGCGAGGTACGTCGGCGAAAAATGGTAACTAGTTTTTTTTTCGCGGAGCGGACATTTGTCGACGTCAATACCGGAAAATTGTAAAACAGTCAACTCTGAATGGTATGCTACAGTTGCATTACGCAAAGCTTTTCATGCTGTGCGTGAGAGAAGACCAAAGACCGGCCTTCGGGGAATAGGTCCCTTATAACAAAAGCATTTATTGAGGAACCTGGTGTTGAAACTATAAGTCACCCACCCTACAGCCCTGACTTAGCTCCTTGTGATTCTTTTTGTTCTCAAGAGTCAAAGAAAAAATAAAAGTCAAGTTTTTTTAAGCGCCGACGAAGCCGTGGCTGCCTACGAAGAAGCGATTTCCGATCTGTCAGATCAAGACTGGCAAAAGTGTTTTCAGATTTGGTTTAGGCGAATGGAACTTTGTATAGAGCATGATGGAGAATATTTTGAAAAGATGTAAAATAAATATTAATAGTATCTAGACTACTTTTTGTATATCTCAAAACTTATTGAGTGTCCTACATAAATCCGTAGCCGAATGTGTTTTCTGTAACAATGTTTTTTTTAGACTTTAACATAATTTGAAATTATTGATGAAGTTATTTTATTAACAATATTTTTTCCATTAGTCTTTATATATTTTACGCGCCTGCCCTGAACGTTATCATGAGGAGACACAAAAAAAGAAGCTTCCTAACAGAAGTGGGTAACTCAACAGATATACCTGAGTTGAAGCAATAACAAAGGTGCACGTTTCTGTCTTAAATGATTGCACCATAGCGCATTTGGTGTGATCAACAAAACCCGAGATTCTTCTTTTTTTTAGAATTGACAAACGAGCACATAGTCCACCTGATGGTAAGTCGATGCTGTGGGCCTTAGACATCTACCCTTAAACTCGATTAAGAATCAAAATGCAGATGCGTTGTCACCCTGAGGACTAAGATGAAATGCCTCGATTCCAGTAAAACGGGTCTCCTGTTCTCTACACTCACCATACGAAACACAGCAACATCAAGGTGCTATTTTACGCTAGTATTCTGTGAGAGCGTGGTCCTGCCCCGGTCGAACTGACCCAGTCGTATTACAGTCGTAATATAGTCGCAGCGTGGCTCTACCACGTATAAACGTCTTCTCTTCTTTATATACGCACATAAAGCACTGAATCGACCCTGACCTCTGTGAACACACCTATCTCGTCTATTTCGAGCTCATTTTTTACTCTTAAAATGATAAGTTTTTGAGTAAACAGTGCAAGTTGCACGTAATAATAACAATGATGTTAAAGGAGTGAGTTTTCTAAATAATATTAGAATGTGGGTTTGACACACTTCTGTATATGACTGTATTATCAATATTAATAAAATAAGCCCAAATTAACATTACAATTTAAAATTGTAATATATATATATATATATATATATATATATATATATATATATATATATATATATATATATATATATATATATATATATATATATATATATATATATATATATATATATATATATATATATACTAATATACTACAATCATAAACTTCTTAAATAGTTATTGTTACCGTTGCATTGCAATATAGAACATTAATTGCAGCTCTACATCGCAGCGTAAATTCGTCCCGAATTTCTACGCGTAAGGCGGGCGGATTCCACGCAACTCGTTACGTGATTCATCGCCGTAGATACATCGAATGATCCGTAGTCATTGACTTATATATTACTAGCGTAAGTAATATATAAGTCAATGTCCGTAGTAGACTGTACTCTTTTAAAAGTCATTTACTGCCGCATAGTCTCCTTAAATTATATTTAATATTTACTTTAATATTACGTATTATATTTAATATTCCTTAAACTATATTTAATATTTATTGACTTCCACTACACGTGTTAAAATAAGAATCGCTTAAGAATCGTTTAAGCAAATATTTAGTACAATATGGTGTTCTCCACACTATAAAAATACTTCGAAAACATCCCCGTAAACATATTTTATTTTTGTAAGAGATTCTCTAGATGTGTTTCTTAAATGCAAGACATATTTTATACGTGGTAAAATCATGCAGCAATTATATTAGTAGTATAGTTAATAAAGTAGAATGGGATAGAATAGAATGGAAAAGACAAGAATAGAACAAAATAGTTTTTATTCAATATACATTACAAGCTATTCTTATTAAAAGTCAGTTTTTTACTTTATCACTGGTTCGAAACAAAATTTTAGTTTTATTGCCATTTAAATGTAGAATTATAACGTCAAACCGAAGCACTAATTTCGACATAGTGTTATTCCCTTTGTCACATTTAAATGATAGATGTTTAAATTTAAAAATCAAGGAAGTATTATCAGCAAATAATACTATATCATGATTTTCCCTACAAGAGAAGGTAAGTCAATAATATACACTAAAAATAGGAATGGGCCAAGAGTTGAGCCCTGAGGGACACACATCTGTACTGGCGATCCGGAAGAACTTTTACCATTGATAATAACTTTCTGCACTCTATTGCTTAAATATGATTAACTAGTTTAAAAGCTGTGTTCTTGACACCATAGTACTGTAGCTTCCTAATTAATGTGACATGGAGAATACACTCGAAGGCCTTGAAAAGGTCTCAAAATATACCCATAGCATTCTCTGAATTCTCCTATGCACAAAATATATGTTTTATAAGCTCAACTCTGGCGTCGCCGCAGTACGAGCACAGTACGCACACAGTGACACTTGCTAAGTTGCGAACATCGGGCCGAGTCGGGGACGCCCACCGCCGCGCCCCACAATCACCTTTGTTTGAGACTTTGTTGACTTTTAATAAAATTTTATTTTCTGTTTTTTTTTAAATAAATTAATATTTTCGTTAGTTTAAGTAAATTAGCTTTTTATTTAAAGGTTATATTACTATATCTATACATACATACCTCATAAGTACATTAACTATCATATCACATCAAATCAAATTAATTTTAAGCATTAAATCTGAGCTGACACAATATGCTCAGTGTTAATTTACCCGTATTTTGGTTACTTGGCATTTGTTGAATGTAAAGCCGGATTTTTTTTGGCAAATATTAATTCTTTGAAAGAACATTAAAGAAATGATAAATAAATATAATGCATGGGTACGTATCCATATGTATTATGTTTGTAAATATTACAGCTACTTATAAAACCAAATTAGACTTAGCTGTTAAACAAAAAGACTGACAACCCTGCAACAGTAGGCATTTAAGTCTCGCGCGGCGCGGGAGTTATCCTACTATTCTGTTTTTACTATGCCATGGCTTTAGTCGAAGTGGCAACGCGATGTAGAGGTTCCAGTAGAATGATTTCTTATTGCCACTGTGTATGTACGTTTGAAAGCTAATAAAGGTTGAAACAAGTGATTAAACTTTTAAATTATTACGAGTATGCATAGCTGTTGGATTTTTTTTATTTTAGATTTTGTTTTCATATAACTTATTTTTTCCATTTCGATAAATCTTAAACTATACCACAGTTTACATTTGTAAAACGTCTTTGATGTGAGGCGATCTTAGAATATTCAACCCAATAGACGAGTAATGCGCCTAATGCTACGAACAAAAGTCTGTCATTTTTGGTGCGGGGCGATTAAACACTACATAGACAAGTACTGCACACCTACTCGATAAAATTTTATGTCGTTATGGTACACATAAATCTAAATCTCCAACACTATTACATTTCACGCACACGTATAGGTTAAATACATCAACATAGAAAAAGCTATGAACGTAAGACGGACAAATTAATCGCCATGCTACCATATCTATATTTAATATAGATAGTTTTCCTAAGAAAAGGAGAAAAACTCACAAGCATTAGCTAAATGCACTCGAATAATTAAAATCGTATATTTAGTTGGTCAGCGTAGCAAGTAGCAAGTATTTCGCTTATAAATTCGCCAAGTCTGTCAATCTGTCCGTTGCAGAGTCTATTGGTATTCTAATGAACTGTAATTTGGTATGGCTAACAATGAATACAAGAAATAAAAAGTGTTTTAAATAATAAGGGCGCCTACAAATTAGAGGCGTGAGGAAGCGCTGCGATGGTGCTACCAAAAAGAAGCGCTACAGTGGCGCGATTGTGGCGCAGTAGATGCGCGTCAGTAATGCCTAGGTAAATTGTAGTGATGTTTGTCAGTTTTTGATAAAAATGCAAATTCCAAAATACATACAAATAAAAACGTTGTGTTTTTTCAGGTGTTTAGCATCAGGTTTTAGCGTTACAAGTTTACTCTACTCTTATCAACGAGGACTTTCAACCATTTGCAGGATTGTGAATGAAACATGTCAAATAATCTTCGAAATTCTGAATGCTAGTTATATCCAGAAACTAAGTTAAGATCAGTGCTTAGGTGTAGCAAATGGATTCTTCAATAAATCCAACTTTCCTAATTGTTTGGGTGCCATAGATGGTGAACATATATGAATCATCCAATCAGAATTCTCCGGGTGTTCTTTTAGCTGTATGTTATTTTAATTATTGTCTCACCTATACAGATGTTAGGTCTTACGGCAAAGCTGCGGATTTACAAATTTTCAAGAATAGTGACTTCTATAGAGAACTTCAGGGAAGAAGACTTGACATCCCAAATAACGCATCGATTGATAACTATGGAGGTCCAACAAAATTAAAAGCGTGTCACTTCCCTACGCGAAAAGACGTGCGTATGTCACGGTAGTGGCGCTGCAACTGCGCTTCCGGAAATTGTATAAAAATGTGTAGTGACGCGGCTAGCACACCACAGTGGCGCCACTGCAGCGCTTATTCACGCCTCTAATTTAAAGATGCCCTAAGTCTATCATCACAAAACATTTGTTTTAACATAGACATTTATATTATTACAATAAAATGCTTTTGTAAAACAAAAATATGGTATGTTAATATATTAATTAGTACAATAAATATAAAGGAATAAAATTACAAACAAAATTAAAAAAATATATATATTTTATGCAGATTTTAGTGATTGTACAACATCGTCTATTTTAAAACGGTATTCAAAGAAAAAAGTTACAAGTTAGCTAGAAATCCTAGATTCGCTGACGGAGGAATCTTTGATAGACAAAGAAAACAAGATAGGAATTGAAGAAAGCGAACTTTTAAAGAGACAATTAATAGTAACTTATAGTTCATAAAAGATAGCTTGATCTCTGCGACAGCTGTCAGTAAAATCACACCTATGGAGTCCTGAATTTCTTAGTAGTACAGACATGACAGTACCTGTCAATGTCATACTTTATGGGCATGCCGACCTAATTAGTGCACGCCCATAAAGTATGACATTGACAGGTACTGTGTGTCTGTACTACTAAGAAATTCAGGACTTCATAGGCATGATTTTACAGACAGCTGTCGCAGAGATCAAGCTCTCTTTTATGAACCATAAAAGTAACATTGGAGAACTGCCCGGAACTAAATATTCCCCAGAGTTAAGATCTTTTGCCCTAACGCTTAATTAATACTCACCAAAACCTATCGCTGTGTACGTAAAAGTTTTGGAACATGTTTGCCTGCACTACGGACATTGACTATGTGGTACAGTACTATCGATGGCCGACCAGAGTAGCTGACGGCATGGATTGACAGGGGAGAGTTACCCTGACATTAAAATCTCTTGTTCCTTCATAATGTATGAAATAAAAACTAAGCAATTGACGGAATACCATGCTAGCAGCCAAAGGCCATAGCCATAGCGACTACGGGTTTGATTTCATATCCGATCATTCCGATGAAGCTACTGACGCTTTAGTTTTTTTATTGGTCGGTATAAACACAACATGGAAAGTACATATAGCCAACTTTTTGATTAAGGGTTGGATTAAGGGCTGAATCAAAAGCACGGCTAGTAAGACAAGCTTTCTATCTGATGGTTGACTTTGAAAAAATAAAAATATAACTAGTCTTGTGGGGAGTGTGTTTGTCACATTTCGATTATCATTACGATTTTTATGGAATATTATGTACTCGATTATTATTTATGATATGATTTTAAATGATTATAATGGATATAAAGCATATATCACAATAAAAGTACTTACATATGGAATGTAACTCCCTTTTGTAAATTTGTAGTATTAGACTTCTGATCGCATACGTTAAGCGCAAGCGCTTGGCATTTTTCAAAGAGCACTTACAACGACAGAAACAATTCTTGTAGTGACAAAATCGATTTCTGAAACTGTTTTTATAAATGCACAGGATGTTGAAATCCAATACCTGCGTCCAATTGATGCAAACAATACCAACAGCTCACTAACAAACTAACAATCAGCCATGTTGTTTTGCTTGTCTAAAGGGTTCAAGCGTTCGCTAAGTTGTCGAATGAACGGTTAGACTTCTCAGCGATTTCGAATGTCACAAGTGCCACTTGTCTACGCATTGCTAAGATAATATCGTTCGTGTTATTAGTTTTCTTTATCATTGTCTAGCAATTAGCAGTTTGATATCGCTAAGACGAAATCGATTTTCGAAACGGAATAGACACGGAGTGATTGCCATTTGTCTAGGCCCCCTGCGCAGAAGGGAATAAAAGGGAATAACGAGGCGACCATTGGGTTGAATAGTCTAAGGAGCGATGCTGCCATCCGCGTAGGTAGGCGTGGCCAGCGTGTATGCTGAGGGTTATTACAAAATAGATATAAAATAATTTTGGATATAATAATAGTATTTATCATTTATTACCATAACGTACGTACTTTTAAGTTAAAATATTTATTGAACGAGATTTTTTTTATAACTACAAGAAAAACTCATTTAAAAGTGTTGCGCTGCCAAATATTTTTGTGGCACTCTCCTTTTATAGATGTTTTAATTTTCGAATGTTAAATTTAATTATGTGGTGTATTCGCTTTAGGATAAAAAACTTATCAAAATAAACGAGGGGAACATAAGCATGGCCGTCATATGAATTCAACTTTCGCACGAGTAATTTCTGTATCTCGACAACAGCGCCACCTACCAGGTTTAAATGTAAATATAAACCATCTAGGTAACCATTAAAATACACACAAAAACTTTCATCAAAATCAGGGTTGGATGGTTCCAAAGTCTATAACGGACGTAGATAGAAACATTTTTTTATGTTTTATATAGATTGATTTTATCACCAGTAATCCGAATTGAATACAAAACCACGTTAGATATTGTATGAAAAACATTTACAAATAGTGACGGCAAATATCATATGACATAATAATAAAATAAGTGTTAGGTGTCTTAAAGTAAATACATACATAGGTTTGTGTTTAAAACTGTGTCAATAATAATTATTAGTTGTGAGTATATAGAAATTTACAAATTAACTTAAAAATATCATCAATAAAGCTAAAGCAAGTACCCAAGGGAAACAAACCAGGAGATGGGGTGCAGCGTCTTGCTAATAATAAAAAATAAATCTACATTTGCCAACCCACCCGCCGAGTGTGGCAACTATTACATTAAAAATTTTATAATTGAAATGACTTACTCGTAAACACAAGCATACTATTATAATTAATTTATTTTTAATTAGGGCTTTTAATATTTTTAGTAATCAAATTACGATATAATTTCGGTTTAATTACAAATGAATTTATCATAAAATTTTGTATATAATAGAATAGCAGATAATTGAGGTTGGTACCGATCCCAGCGTACGTCTAGACATACAGAAACTATTTGGCTAGTTGGTCCTCTCTTTTGAAATCCATATCTTATTTTTAATTGATAGAACTAATGATAATAACAAGACCATGATAGATGTTACTGCTATAGGTACTCACAAACTGAAATATCCGCCTAAAAAGAATGAGCTCATAAATATACACAGACTTGCAATTCACAGCAATTTCCGGTCGTAATTTGGAGCGTCTCTTATTATTTACATCTGCAGTTTTAAGCCGCAGAAAGAATTTTTTATGCAAATTTTGGTAGGGCGTTGTGGTACACTGCGGCTTCTCTAAAGAGAGATTTGGTATATTTTTTGTGGTTTTAAGCTTAATGTTTAAGTTTTAATGTTATTTGTTTTTCTTTTCTTAGTATTTTAAATTTAATGTTATTACAAAATACTTAAATGTAAAAGAATCAAAATCTCTGCATTTTTTTAAAATAATTCAACTTGTTTTAGAGTTTGAAACCAACAATGGAAGTAAATACTGTAGCTGTCAAGGAGTTGAAGGTTGCCCCCTGTGACCATGGGTGACGTAAAACGCTCGAAACGTCGGGTATTTAAAAAGTTAAATATACACGATAAATTCCGTAAAAACTAGTATTATTTCAAAATCGAGGCTAAATAACGATATCCTTAGATGTCTTCTTATACGATTTGAGGCAATAGTCTTATTCCATCTCATCTAACCATCCTTTAAAGTCCATTTAAGAATCACCTTCTCTATCCACCTACTATTTATATATTATTTTTTGTGTTCAACAAAAATTCTCCGCCTTGCTATCGTTTTCATCTACATCATAGATAAAAACTGAACATTCTCCTTTCATCATCAATCTTAGTCGATTTTAATCCAAAGGTACGCAAATTTTAACCCAAAAATAAGAAGTAAAGTTTTAACCGGCTTTAAAAAGGTTGCCTTTTTTGTATTGAGCATGTGAACATTTTAATGCATTTTGTAGGTCACGAGGACGTTAAGACAAAAGACTGTCGCCATTTAGCGACTGCACTTGTACCTTAAATATAATGTCCGATTCCGATTGTGTGCTCATATGTCATCTTGATACTATTTTTTTTCCCTCCAATGGAAAAAGCCCATATCAGTGGGCTTTCTCGCGCTGATGAAGGAGTAGAAGAAGATTTATTTAAGAAAAATACAGCAAGTCGTATTGCTACGTTTTAAAAAGTAAAAACTTACTTTCAATAATAAATCCCGATGGGATAAAACAGTACAACGCAAATGCAACTGCTGCCTAGCAGTGTTTGCTCAAAACATAACTCCATGACAAAGAAACGATAGTCGCTCGGAAGGGTTGAAGTAGAATGAAAATTACTCTTTTCGAGGTAACCGAGATTATGACAAAATTTAAAAATATATATTTATATTTGTTTTACTAATAGGGTTTATTCATTGTGACACAAACAGGTACGAAAGTAATATATCACCGACTGTCTGTAGTTAAAAAAATAATGAACAATCTCGAGGATTCGCGAAGCATTCCCTACAGTAACATTAATAAAATATAAACATTATACATTAGCACAAGAATATAAGTATTTGATCGTGTTGTACTCGTGTTTAGTTAACAATATTAATGTGGTCATTTTCTATTTTACTTTTTAAAATGACATTATCCCCGCGCTAAGATTTTCTCAAAAGGACACACATCCAGATATGTAACATTTATTAATAGACCATAGAAAAACCGTGTTCCGTGCGGACTTATTGGACACAACGCATTCCAAGTGCGATTTGTCCAATAGATTACACCTTACAACAACTTATACCATGTAGTGGCGAAGTAAGAATATCCATTGCCCCATTTTATCTCCTGGGTATCGTAAGAGGCAACTGAGGGGAACAAATCAGGAGATGGGCAGTAGAGTCTTCCTATAACGATAAACAGCGGTTGCCAACCCGCTTGTCAGGCGTGGCAGCTATGGCAAATTTCCCCCTATGAGGCAATTTATGTGGGAGGCCAGTGTTCAGCAGAGGACTTTAATAGGCTGTTACAGTAACGCTAATAACTAATAAATTTTTCTCAATAAATTAACTGTAATAACTAATTGGTAATAATAAGGTGGATTTGTGGCTACGAATCAAAGATACGATAAATAAAAGTAATACGATATACATCTTAGGCAACAAAATACATATTTTCCGCGAGGAAGTGTAAACTGAGTGATTGTCCCCGTTTGGGTATTAGTTTAGTACTTTAAAATGACGCGATAGATTTGGTGTAACTTTCACTGTAGTCATTGAGGTAAAATTTAGCACACATGTTTGGTTCTTACGACTATGCACGATTATTTAAATACCTCCATTTCTAATCCAATATGGCGGACGTTACAAAATTGCGATTTATCATTTCCACAGCAACCCACATGATATGGATATCAAATAAAAAGTCTTGATAAGTGAAACAAAACAAGTAAAGTGACGTCATTCTAAACTTAACATTGCGGATGTCACAAAATAGCGATTTAAAGTTTCCATAGTAATTCTTATGCTATGGGTATCCAATAAAGGGGCTCGATTGTGCCTAAAGTGACGTCTTTCTAAATTCAATACGACAGACGACTTATATGTCAATGCAATATTATTATGACATATAGTTAATCTGATGATGGAGCTATAATGCGGCCATAGCTAAAAAACCTAAAATGGCCGCTATGCCAATTTGAAAGAGTTTTAACCTGGCAAAGTTACGGATAGCTTGGTGGTGTTCGAGCAAATGTTGTAGGGAATAACAAGGGTCAACCGCTGGCAACAAAAAATTCAAGATGGCAGATCTAAGTTGGCAATCAAAATTAGTTGCTCCGCCTCCACCCGTAATTTTGTTATCCTAGTTATGATAGTCTTCGATTACGATTTAGGGGTCGAATTGTTCTGGTCTAATTTGCAACTGAATTTTAAAAGTACGCCTGGATAAGTGCCGTTATTCTAAGTCAAATATGGCAGACCGACTAAGACGGTGGACTATATGGTATTTTTTATATACTCTCATAATATGGGTATTTTATGAAAGGGTTTGCTGGGAAGAATATGACAAATAAAACGAGGTCACTCTAAATCCAATATGGTGGACTCACAATGATAGAAGACTATGTTTTTTATTCACCCACATGATATGGATATCAAAAAATATATGAATTCAAATGATGATAACAAGATTAAACCCATTAGTTCATTGAAAAAATACTAATAAAATATGTGTACAACAAGTCGTGTCTGAATTAATATCGACCTATATACCCTGGGTAAATTCCAGTGGTGATGAAAAAAAATCAATGGTTTAAAACAAGAAGGCTTCCATACCAATTTTAAAGAGTTATATATCGGCAAAGATTAGGGATAGTTTTGTGATGTTCGCACAAAAGTTGTAAGAACCGACAAGGGTCAACGGCTGGCGATAAAAAATTCAAAATGGCGGATTTAAAACGACGATCAAAAACTAAATTAACTTAGAAACAAGTCCAGCGATAACTAAAAAATAAAAAATTAATTAAAAGTAAAAACACATTTTAAATACAAGCTTTTATTTAAATGCTCCAAGAGAAGAAAATAAATTTTAAATTAAATCGAACCATCAATATATTACATTACACGATACGAAAGCTTGTCGCAAGACTTACCTGTGTACCTAAGCATGAAAACAATATAATATGTAACTTCATATTGACATAAGTAGGTAATTCTAAGAATCTCTGTAAACTTTATTTTCTTCTTTTTAGGGCATTTAAGTAAAAGCTTGATTTAAAAATATTTTACGATTAATTTATTCACTGTCTAAAATACGATATACAGAACGCGTGAAGGTTCAACTTTAAATTATAATTTTCTCGATGTTTACGTAACATAATTAAGCGGAACTTTGTAAAGGTTTGCAGGACATACATAAAAACTCTTTTTGAGGGATTATTTTAATTCGTAATTTGTGACAATTGGATGACTCACTTACTATTGCCATTTGACGTTTTATATATCTACAATATTATTTACATAAGACGAACAGATTGTTAAAGGTAACGATATAAAACCGTCAAAAGTCTATACATTGCTATATTTTAATTTCAACGCAAAAATCTAAATAAATAGGTTTGAACATGACTACGATGTAAGAAATTTCCATACAAACAAAAAATCTTCCAAAAAGTTTAATTCCAACTCCAATGCCGTACCATTTGAATCCTGAACAGAGTTTTTAATTTTGTTCTACTCTAAATCGAGTTGCTTCGACACTAACCTTGTTACAAGTTTAAATTGATATTTCACAGAGTGTTGTTTAGAAACAATTGAATACTACTCGTTGGATTCTGCTTCTGTTTAAAGTAAAAAAAATATGTTCAAAACAAACTTTGTAATACTTGTTTTTGAAGTAAATAGTAAAAATACAAAATAATTATACTAATTACGATGCACATTCAAATAATTACAAATGAATGTGTTAATTTTGAGTAATTATAAAAAAGGGCAAAATTTTCTGGTTTTTAACAGATGAAAAATTGTACCTTAGCGTACAGTACTGTACGCTAAGGTACTGATTGAAAGGGTCATGAAAGAAACTGATGGAAAAATTTGGGATGTGCAAGCAGGATTTAGAAAGGGAATGGGATGTACAGATCAAGTCTTTTCCATGCGCATGATCGCGGAGAAGTTTCTGGCCAAAAACCAAAAGGTTTTTTGTGCGTTCATGGACTTGGAAAAGGCCTATGACAGAGTGGATAGAGATTTGCTATGGCAAACATTGAACTCATTTGGGTTGAGCGCTGGCTTGATACGGGCATTGGAGTCTCTTTATAGGGACTCTAGTGCTTGTGTTAGGATCAACGGGGTCTACTCGGACTGGTTTGACATCCATATAGGTGTCAGACAGGGCTGTGTGGCTTCCCCATGGCTGTTCAACCTATTTATGGACAGTTGTTTGCAAAATTTGAAAGTTGAAGAATGCGGATTAAGAATGGCTGACATAATGATTTCTTATATTTACGCGAACACTGTACATTGATTAAAACTACTTTTACGGATTTTTTCGCGTTTGTTGTAATGCGAAAAAATCCGTAAAAGTAATTTTAATCAAAGAATGGGTGAGTTAACCGTCAAATGCCTTTTGTACGCCGATGATCAAGTCATTCTTGCGTCGTCGGCGGCCGAGTTGCAAATGATGGTTACATTAATGAACGGATCATTAAAAGAAAGGGGTATGAAAGTGAACGCAAGTAAGACGAAGGTTATGGTTTTTGAAAGAGAAGAAAGTAAAACGATTTGTGAAATAAGAATAGAAGGGGAGTTGATCGAGCAAGTAGATGAGTTTGTATATTTGGGCTGTGTATTTAGCAGGGATGGGAGATATGATAAGGATATAGAACGACGAGTGAATGCGGGAAATAGAGTAAATGGGGCCTTGCACTCTATTGTGAAGAGTCAGAATGTGTCGAAAAAGGCACGTATGGCAATTCACAATGCTGTGTTGGTCCCTACTTTAACGTATGGTAGTGAAAGTTGGGTGTGGCAGAAGAAGCACGAGAGTAGAATAAACGCAGTAGAAATGCGGTCGTTAAGGAGTATGTTAGGGCTGAATCTGAATGACAGGGTAAGAAATTGTGTAATAAGAGAAGAGTGTGGTTTGCAAGATGATGTGACCAGGATTAAGAAAGGAATGCTTCGGTGGTTTGGTCATGTGGAAAGAGTGACAAAGAAAATTTATGATGCAGAAGTGAATGGCAGAGTCGGAAAGGGACGTCCTAGGCGAAAATTTATCGACCAAATTGGCGATTTATTGGAAACGGGCCAAATTAGGAGTACCCTTAACCGACGAGCATGTATGCGTAGGTGTATGGATGTGAAGGAGGCGAGAGAGGTGTGTCAGGATCGTGCCAAATGGAAGTCTGTAGTCTCTGCCTACCCCTCTGGGTGACAGGCGTGAGTGTTTATGTTTATGTTATTTATGAAAAAATTGTTATATAGAAAATTCCTGGCTTAGCCACAGAATAAATAATAGTGCTACGTAGCTTAGCATACAATGATTTGAAAAACTGGGCCACAACCCATCCGCTACGTAAGGCTAAACTATCCTATCTATGTATTATATTATAACGTATATATGTATACACGTATATATGTAACGTCATGATAGTGTTTCAGCGCCCGATTTCAGATTCAGCTACAACTTCGGACAATTGCACTAATGTCCGCGCCGACCTAACTGAGAGTCACTTACTTTTTTTTATCTTATACGTTTCCAAAGTAACACTAAAGGTCCAATTTAAAGGCTATAGCGCTGCGCTGTGAACGTATCAGGCGAACCAAAAACATGGCAGTCACAAGCTCTCTAAAAGGTCTATCAACGACGTATCATACACGCGTACAACGCGTTCAGGGACCATTATATCATCCCTGTTCAATATGTCTACGACTATCACGCCCGGTTCAAACGATTGTTGCTCATTTTATTCATAAGGACGCTCCAGGGTAGCTAAAAGTATAGTTGTAGTAAAAATTACTTATTCCCTAAATATCTATACAACGGGTACTAGAAAATTATTTGTAAAAGAATTAGTAATTATTGCTATTATTTTGGAGAATGGTGAGCGTGACGTGTAGTGGCGGTGTGAGATTATCTACTACCCCATAATATCATACCGCGCGTGTCGCAAGAGACGACGGAGGGAAAAATCAGGAGATGGGCAGCAGCGTCTTCCTAATAATGACTAATATAAAAAAAACTGCGGTTGATAACTTGCTATCCCAGCGTGGCAGCTATGGCAAGTATACCGCTCAATGGGAGAGGCGTATGTTCAGCAGTGGACTCCAGCAGGCTGTACGGTAACACAGCTATCACGCGTCTGGGCCCCGTGTACTGAAGTTTAGTGTTGGTTATAATAATTTTTTATGAGCTGCATGGAACATTAATAGTGTTAATAACATTACTAATTTTCTTTACTATAAAGTGTCATAAAATCCAAAACCACATTTAAGTAGTTATAAGTAAGCGACTAAAAGAAACGATTTACTAAAAGAATGATGATGGATGAATATCTTTTCTGTAATCCCCGTTCTCATGGACATTTAGTCTTACAACACACAATGTATAGCCATTTGTTACGCCGTTGTGTTTATTTTTCCTGGATCTTTTATATTCATTATGAGTAATGGAGAGCTTAAGAAGGAATAACGTGCCGCCACCCTAATGCGAAATAGGCCTATATGATACGAACGAATTTAGCACAATTTTTTTGATTTGAAAATAATAATAATAATACTACCCTGCGGTACGCCGTAAGTAATTTGCAGGTCAGAACTACTATAAGGCTCAATCCTAAGATATTTTGAATTTTTTTCTGTGGCAACCCCTGTGACAAGTAGTCAAATAATTAGCTCCCAAATAATTTCGAAAAATTAATATTGTAATTGATAATCTCCACCTCAAATTTAAATTATAGTTGTTTATTACGAACAAATTGTATTGTGTAATAAATAAAAGGGGTAAATATCTAAATGAATAAATTTATAGTTTCTCAACTTAAAGTGGCAGCAGATAACGAATATCGTTTAAAAGTTACTTTAATTCTTATTATACATTTTAATATTTACGATATATCCACTAATTCTTCTTGGTGTTTTCGGATTTCATTTTGAATTGTTTTCTTGATAATTTAATTTCAGATATAGATAAGGGTCTTACAATTATGTGTTTGCTTACTCTGCTTTCTTGATTTTCTATCTTTATTTTACTATTTAAAATAGGTACATAGTAAATTGAATACTCGCACGCCAAGACGTGCCAGATGGAGAACTAACTTTATCTTGTTCTCCAAGAACTCAAGGCTTTCAGAGAATAGTGTGAGCTGTTACTTAAAGAAAGGGATGACAATGAAAAGGAAATAATAAGTATAATTTCGGAACATACACAGTTGAAAAGTGATATTGTAAAAATACATAGAGACTGTACAGATATTTGAAAAAAGGCAAGGGATCAGTTCTAGGGGACATTCGATGAGTTTGACCGATGCAGAGAAGAATATGAGGAAGCCCTCAGATTAATTGCTGCATTGCAATTACGGTTAACTGAAGCTATTTATCAGATTTTAAAATATAATTAAATGCAAGGAAAAGCAGAAGTTAATTAGTAAACTTAAATTATATTCAATTGAGGTAGAAAACATGAAAAATTGTTATGAGACTGAAATAAAGTGTATTAATTCAGAAATTTTAACCATTCAAACTTCATTGCAAATTATGTCAAATAAACTTTAATCAGCAGAGAATGAGATAAAAGATTGTACAATGGCCATGGATAATCTGCCAAAGTCATTTAAATGTAACAAGGAACATTTTGACTTCTTATTAAAATATCAAAATGAATATCAGCGCTCAATGCCAGGTTCGTTAAGGACAGTGTGTGTTAATAATATGACAAACAGGAATACTTCATTTTCTTCACCTACACTCTATGTCAGTACCATAACAAAGCAGATAAATTAAAAAAAAATTATTCATAAAATGAAAAAGTAATGTTATTGTGTATATTTGATGACATAGGCAAACACTTGGGAATATCATTAAATAACTGTTTAAAAGGGCAACAGATAGGTAATTACAGTATGCCTGAAGCATCATTCAGTGATATTAAAAATTAAATTTTTACTAGTAAATTTAACCCTAATAGTGTATTAATAATTTTTACTGGGAGAAGAGGCAACATGAACAAGAATCAATTATTAAAATTTATTGAATATCGTAATAACTTAAATGTGCATAAGGTTATCTTGTTTATATTGCCTTACATAGAGGAGTGGCCACACGAAAATAAACTAAGATATAATTTAAACTTAATAATGAATAATTTGACACGCAGTAATATTTTAAATTTGACATTTAATTCTAAGAATTGTAATAATTAGAATACGTTTGATAGTTTTTTTACAACCGATTGTTATTACCTATTAAAGTATAGTTTAATACTGGTAGCAACTTTTTTATCCTATTATTTATAATTTTAAGCCAGCCAAATTTTTGGCTACTTTGACACCTGCTTCTATTGAGCAGCAAAATAACTTTATAAGTGATTTGGAATCAGTTACAAGGAATTTAAATTGGATAATAAGACAATAGAGGTAATCTCTAGCAATGATAATTTAAATACCTTAGAATATCACTCAGCCGAAAGAATAGACTCGGCTCCTCGCCGTATGGTAGCGGCGTAAAACCTACCATCCTCTATAGTTTTGCATCATGAGGCACAAAATAAAAGAAAAATGGCCCCGAGTTACCGGCGTCCCCTTAATGGAGCAGGGGTGCGAAGTATCTTCGGTAGTAAAACCGGCGACGAGGTTCGCCACGTTACTATACAACAAACATGCCTCTTGGAACAATCATAAATTATGAAAAAGTTACCCGTTAAAAGTAAATATCACATGTATTACGGCACTTTCCGTAAGTTCAAAACTCGTAAAACAGCGATAACAAGATATGTGCATGATATAATATATGTATAATTTACAATGTATATAATATATAAACCCTATTAGAAAGTTGTTATTATTACAATGCTTAGATAAATAATCAATCAACAAATTATTCATATTTAAATCTAATATTATTTTTTGTTATCATATCAATACAGCCGTATAAATTGAATCTCCAAGCAAATAAAAAAAAATCGTTTCAATTTTTTAATCATATTGATTTTTAAATCCACGCTTTGTCGTCGTCAAATTATGTTTTTTTTTTAAATATGTAATAAGGGGTGACAAGCGAGCTCACAGTCCACCAATTGGCAAGTGGATTCTATGATCTATAGATAAAAGCATTGTCACAAGAAAGTAAGGAGGGTATCTTGTTCTCAACACAAACCATAAGAAACACAGCAGCATTATTTTGCTGTATCGTGCTGGTGTTTTGGAGAGCGTGGTACTTCACCGATCGAACCCATTACCCATTCGTGCTGCAATCATAATATACCTACAGGTGGATCTATAGATTTATTATGATTTAAATAAATCGTTATATAGCAAAGACAAAGTATAATTAAACAATTTTATTAATTTAATTAATGACCCCGTATTATGAGTTTCAGATAAACCATTATATTTCCAAAAATTCTGTCAAAAATCTATCTTTATTTCGATTATTTGCGTGTAATTACCACTTATGAGGCTAAAAGAAGGTTTTTGTATATTATTTTAAAATACTACAATATAATATAGCGACTCCATCCAGTGTAGGACGGCCCCTCAATAGATGGAGTGACAACCTCAAGGCAAGGCTCAGGCCGTGCTTTGGGGGAGGCCTGTGTTCAGCAATGTATTTGTGAAGGCCTGTAACGATGACGATGATAATAGAGATTTGGCACATCCATGAGACTGAATTATTGTATTAAATTAGATTTTGTTTAGCTTCTTCTTTACTATTGCTGTCATTCTAAAAGCAAGTTGTAAGACAAAAGAAAAACACGTTAATCTTTATTGTTAAGCCAGAATACAAAGCTCCACTTCTTCATCGCGATATGCTAAATTAACCTTATACTATATTTATCATAAAATACTATGATTTTCATTCATTCATTCATCACAGCCTATCGGAGTCCATTGCTGAACATAGGCCTCCTAGAGAATGCCGCACGAGGGGGATATTTGCCATAGTTGCCACGGTTGGTTCTTTTTCGACACTAAGTCCATATTTACAAAACAAATTAATAATAAATAATATCTATAAGCATGCTTTTAAGTGCAGATAGAGAGAGAGTGATGCTCTCACTGGTAGTTATGCTTCAAATCACAGGTTTTATGGGATTGTCATGTCACCACTTTGAATTTGGAGAATTAGTTACTATATTCAACTCATATCTTAACTTAAAAATTCTGGACCCAGACCATACAGAATGGGAACAGTATTACCATTGCGACGGTGTGGTGACCAACACGCCTACCCACTGTGGTGAGTATGGACGAAAATTCATGCCAGCGTATATTATAGCGTATTGCTATTCAGCGTGTTCTTGGATAAACTTGTATTCAACAATGAACTCAAAAGGCTTACGATGACAAAAAAGCACAAACAAAATACAAATAAATAAAATTTAAGTGCCTGTTTGTGATGTCAAAATTACAGCGTTTAACTAAATGCATATGAACTTATATACGATACTTATAACCAAAAAAATTATACTTTTGTCTGTCTGTGTCTGTCTGTGTGTTTCGGTTAATCTTCAAAACGGCTGCAAAACTCCGTTTTGATAGGATTTACACTGAAAGATACCTGATGTTGTAACTTAGGCTATTTTTATCTCAGAAAAAGAATTGGGGTTCTGCGCAAAAAATAATTAAACCCATAAAATTGATTCTAATAGGAAAGTATAAAAATAAATTACTAAAATTATTTCTACGCGAACCAAGTCGCGTCGCACAGCACATTTTAATATAAAAAATAAGTACCTGGTTGACTGAGCTTTGCTCGGTATTTTTCGCTCGACTTTTTTTTAATTCGTGTGTTTTGGAAATTATATTTAGATACAAATTACATACTGATGAAATATAAATAATATTTTTTGATCTTAGCAACATAACAGAAAAAACGGAACTGGTTATTTGAATAAAAAATCATGAGTGCAATTATTTTAATTTAAATTTTCGTGTTTTTAAAAAATACTAAAAAAAGGGCTCGAAAAAATAGATTTTCTCTAAAAAGAAAGGAACATGAAAAAAAATTAAAAAAAGTCGGTCGCTCGGTCTGGGATTGAACCGCGGTTTTAAGATTCTGTGACCGACCATTATACCAATTAAGCTATTTATAATCACTAATAATCCGTCAAAATTTACCTTCTTATTCTAACGATATTGTAGCAGTTTTCATGGCCTAAAAACACGGACAAAAAGACATTTTCTAAAAATAAATCCTAGCTAGATCGATTTATTATCCCCGAAACTCCCTGGACACTAAATTTTATGAAAATCGTTGGAGCCGTTTCCGAGATCCCGATTATATATATATATATATATATATATATATATATATATATATATATATATATATATATATATATATATACAAGAATTGCTCGTTTAATAGTATAGGATTTAATAATAAAATAAATATTCATAATTTTTCGCTGAATTCCAACCGAAGCGACAATATTTAAATCAGATGCTATTAACTGCATAGAAGATATTCTTCTTCTTCTGCTTTTCATTCACCAGCCCGTAAAATTCCACTTCTGGGCCCGGGTCTTGAAATAGCTCACTGTCGGCGACCTAGGTAATTTGCGCCTGAATATCTAATATACGATACCACAAATGTACGCCTGGATTATGGAAGTAGCATACACTCCTCCTTTTCTTCTTGTGTCTGATTTTCACTTAGATTACCACCTTGGAAATAGGCTAGAAAGCATCGTCTATAAATGTGACTTTTAATACAAATTCAGACTGCAAAATCAACAGTTTGTACTTTTCCTAAATATTAGCTTCTACTCGACCCAGAACTAACTGACAATGTTTGGATGTGATCAAGAATCATCGTAATAGATTCACGAGGGTTCGTAAGCATTCGGGACAGGTAGAATTCAAAACGTGACTAGCCATCTCCGCAGGACTGGATTATAGTGCACGAGTGTGTGCACAAGCACAGGTGCACCCTGTATTTCCTCTCTCTCATAGTAAGATGAGACACGACCAATGGCTTTACGTACCTACTTTCCGAAAGTGAAACTCCCACCTACCTACCAACTTCCTCACTCCAATATGTTAATGAGAATTTCTTGATAGAAAACTAAATTACCGATTTCTCGGGCCAACCCGGAGCTCGAACTCGGGATTTTATAATCAGCAGTAACATGGTACGTTTTATATTTTCAAGTGTAAATTTATCTATCCAAAATAAAAGATCGAATAATTGCTGACCATATTTTATACTTTTCGTAATTTTAATGAAAATATGTTTAGTCATAAATAATGTTCACTTTTCATTTTCAGCTGACAGCAACCGATCATGGCTTACTATAATTTAGTAAAGATGAAATAGGTCTTTATGTCAAGTTTTCTCACAAGATTTATTTACAAGTTGAGAGACTTTGATTGATTACTTTATTTTAAGTAACGGGAGCTCAGTAAAAGCTGTGAATATTTCATCTTAACGATGTGCGGGCTATCAGTGTAGTTATTTCCTCAGATAATTAAATAAGAAGCAAATAATCACAAGCTAAATTGATTGTGATTTCTTATATTTACGCGAATACAACACATTAAATGAAACTCATTTTGCAACTTAATTCGACCATTCATGGTCACGGGGATTTGTGGATTGGTGTAAACTACTACCTAATTGGTGCTTTACACCAGGATTGGTGTAAAGCACCAAAAACGTCGGGAGTTAATAAGTTAAAATTAAGCTCAATAAAATGCGCAAAATTAGTTTCATTTAAAAAAAGTATAGGTTTGATTCGGTTTGCGAACACTGTTAACTTCCCGTTTGTCAACTAATAAATGCTACAATTATTGTTGATTTGATTTGATTTTTTCAAACTGTTTTGGAGACGACGTACGTGGTGAAGCCACGCTGCAGGTACATATAGTTTTTTTACTATTTTAAACCAGCGCTTAAATACTATCCCACCGCATGGTAAGTGGTGATGCAGTCGAAGATAATGAAGCGCTTTGACTGAACATAAGCCTATTCACTTTTGCTTTAAAGAAATCCTTATTGTAACCGTATGGTAAGACAGATGCTGGCATAGTTGTAGCACGAATTGGTGGGCTGGACCGGGAAAGGACCACGCTCTCACAGAATACCAGCGTAAAATGGCAATTTGTTTCGTATGGTGAATGTAGAGAAATGGAAACCCGTTTTGCTATAACCGAGACATTCCGTTTTAGTTCCTACGGATGACAACGCATTTGAATTTTGATTCTTAATTGAGGATAGATGTAATATATTGGCCACAGCATCCACTTAGCACCAGGTGGAACGTGTGCCTTTTTGTCACCCTTATTCTGTATAAAAATCACCTCGACTCGAAAACTGAGTTATGAAAGTGTTACTAACACACAATCATATACAAACACAGAAATCTTTTTGAAAACAGAGTCGTAATAGCTCAGGTTTTGAGCGCTCGCCAATAATATCACAGAATGCAAGTAACAATGTTTGGCGCTGATTGACTGGTGATGGAAACATCGCAAAGAAATCCGCCAACACACACTGGAGCAGTGTGGCGCAACCCTCTCAGAATATACTGAGGCTTTTTCAGTGAAACATATACAGACTGAAACATTGTAGGGGAGAGGCATTGTGAAGATATCGCATCTGAAAAACAATGTGAGTATGAGGAAGTTTTCCAGCTACAGCTTGCCCGCTGGCGCTAATTGAAAAGACCATATAACATATTATACGTATTTATAATGATCTGTGTTGTGATAGAAGTATATAAAATGCTTTTTGTACCACGCAGACTCTGATTTAGATTTTTAATCAGGTGGACTCTGTGCGTGCTTTTGATCATTATTTCATTTTTATAGTATTATAAATATCATACAGTCTTCAAAATTTACATCAATATGTACGTCTAAATGCATGAAGGAAATTTTCACGTATTCTATAAACAAAAAAAGACTTGAAACATAAAAAGAGCAATAAATAAACTTTTAGATTATTTGAGCAACTTATACACTATTATTTTTGTGGTAGCGGGAAGTAGCGTGATATCGTAAAGAGCAATTCCACTTTAGTCTAAGGTTTATAGAGAAATAAATTATAAACATGCCTATTGTGTTAAAGTTATGCTATAGGTTTAATTAGGAAAACTACATTCCAGCGCCCAAACATGTCGATATGCAATACCGATATGAGAAAGGAACTCCATGAAGTTCTCGTAGGTGTAGTTTAACCTAAATTGTACGATGGACACAGCAAAATGGCAAAATGGAGGCGGATATAATAACAACACAGCCAGTTGCAACATATGACCTGTATGACCAGTGACGTGCTTTATCATGAATGTTACTTCCAGCTAGGATTTAAACCTACGATTCAATTTTACAAATATATTTTAAACTTTGTAATATGGGAGAGGTCATATATATATATATATATATATATATATATATATATATATATATATATATATATATATACATACTTCGCAGTTGACTGAAGTAAAATAACTTGCTTATCGGATACCTTAGATCCTTGACAGTGGAATCCCTAGCGAGTTGACCCAGCGACTATAAAATACATAACCCATGTAATGATCCTACAATGTTCACGATATATTAATACTAAAATAGAAATCCGTGTACTTTCCGTTAATAAAATATTTATTTGATGTACAAATATTGTTAGAATATATAATGTTTGGCACTATTAAAAATTTTAATTGAAAATAATCTATTTCGTGTATTAAAGTATTACTCGCGATTTTTTAATGAATATAAAATGAGGAATACTAACAATTTTAATAACATTATCAATTTTATCGTTAACTACTACAACTAGCTTAAAAAACTTCCGCTGAGAATGGTTTATCATACCTAGTGGTCAAATAGCAGGTTCAACCTATCACTTTTTAATGTCCTTCAATCCGAATTTCGGTAACGTGAGCAGTCTCAACGGCGGCGATCTCTCAGTGCAGGACATGATAACAGTGCACGGTTGTATGGAAAAATACAGCTGCACTTTCTATTCTGGTGACTGTGAGAACCTCTGTTAATCAGAGATCAGGCGTGGGACCAACGGCTTTACGTGCTTTCCGAAACAATGACGTAAATCAACGTCCAACTTCCTGACTGCGGGCTGCTACTGAAAATATCTTGACAGAAAACCCCAATCCCCTGACCTGGGATCCGAACCCATAACCCGGGACTGCATGATTCAACGTAAAATGTGTAATTTTGAATAATTGGTCGTCAGGTTGTCGTTGTAGAGCCACGTAGCACGTGTACTACGGACACGCATGCTGCACCCATATCTGTGGACTCCATCTACATCTCGACCGGTAAGGACCATGCTCTCAACAAATTATGTCCGGTATAAAATAATAATGTATGTATGTAATGCATGTCGTCTTATACTTCCATCCATGGACCACGGTACCTTCCATCAGAGAATGTTAAATCCTTTTATCATCACCAACACATTAATAAAACATACACGCATTTGTCTCATTCTTGCGCTGCAAGCCTCAGGCTTTGAAATAAATTATTTCTTCACATAGGAAACCGTCTTTTGTACCTGTATTTAAGGGTATGGTGTCGGATCATCATTTGTTATTTCTTCTAGTTGGCAAACTTCTAAAATAATTTTTAGGCAAGACATAAAAATGCTTATGCTCGAGTTGTAAACCACAGTAGTCGAATAGCGGATTCGAACCCAGGACTTTTCGAGTATTGTTTAGGTGAGAATTGATTTGTTTTTCTATTTATAATATGTATTATCGCATGTTTAAGACTTGTTTAAGTGCCATAAAGATTCTGTATAAATAAATCCACCCTATATCAATAAGCACGATGAAAATTGAGCAAGAGAGGTAAGCAAATTGTCACTATTTGCGGTTTTATTATGTAATACTATTTTTATTAAAAAATGTAAACATTAATAGTTAAGCATTTTAAGTATAATACCTAATAAACCGGGTTCTAGTTTGTACATATGCCTGAAACTTTAATATAAAAAGTTTGTTTTTGCCAACAATGTCGTACGCGGCTTATAAAAGATAAAAGCAATGATAACTACCTTGTGAGTTTGACGTTATTAAGGCTAAGTTATTAATTTTGTTTCTTTGTTCATCTGTTATGGGATTTTCGCATCTATATAGGAATTCTGTAACGTGTAGCATTACATCGGACTCACATTGTCTTGTTTCATCTTGTAATTTTTTTATTTATAATTTGATTCCAGAATTTTGAGCCCTTTTCTATTTTAAAAATTAATATTGCTTTTTCTTGAGATTATTACCACTTTCATCTTCAACTTCATCTTCATTTGGGTCATCGTCAAGTTGATTTGACACACGCATAGAAAATGAAGTACAAGCACAAGTACATTTAATTTTAAGTCCACTTGATGGTATAAGTGGATACTGTGGCCCATCAACTACATTAAAATTGCCTCGCAATAAAAGTTTTCTGGTTTTCTACGCTCTCCATGCAAAATACAACGCCATTAATCAGCTATTTTACGCTGGTATCCTGTGAGAGCGTGGTACTTCCTCGGTCGAGCCGACCCATTCGTGCTACAGCCATAGTACAGTGTGGCTCTACCACGTTAATAGTTTTAATTTATTACTGAGCGGATTCGCCTTACGGCATCATCAGGGTATATCTATACATATAATAAATAAGTAAATTGCAGAAAAAAATACATTGTACGGAGTGTGTAAATTGTATATTTTGTTAGAAAAATGGTTGAGGGGGACTAAAATAAATAATTGAATACATTTATGTTATTTCTACAATTGCCTATCTGCCTTTCTTTACGAACGTATCACGTCTAAAGCACTTATACTTTTCAAAATAATTGTTAATAAAATTACAAAGCGTAATTTTAAATAATATTTAGTCTTTAAAGTTATGATTATTATTTGAAGTTTATGTACGAAATTGTTTAATGCGTCACCATTTTAGTCTTATTCCAGAAATCGTAATCCCACCAAAAACATTCTGTAAAAAACTAGCCAAGTCTCGATGGAGCTGCTTGTTTATCTCTAAAAAGTAATGAAATATAGACAAAGTCGTGCCAAGTCTAAGGTTCCCTACTGCGATTTCTTTATTATTATAGTTAATATTGTGTGACTTGGCCGTTGAAGGGTACACAAGGGTACAAAACCAGGTGCTACATGACACCCTTGCACCAATCTGTCGCCAGAACTGCTATCCATTGACGATGGAAAATTGCCACTTGGAAAACGTTGATTGAATAACCAGTCAATTGTAGGCGTCAAATCGACCACCAATCTAACATAAAAAAGACGTACAGATGGACTTCTATCAATGATTCGAAGTCCGCCTGTACTGGAAATAATTTTTTATACTGTTTGTTTCAGGCTCGCCTATACAAAAGTATTATTGAAATACGCAGCTTTATCAAGCCTACAATTGACTGGTTATTCAATCAACGTTTTCCAAGTGTCAATTTTCTATCGTCAATGGGTAGCGGTTCTGGCATCCAGATTTATGCAAGGGTGTCATTTAGAACCTGGTTTGTACCCTTGTGTACCCTTCAACGGCCAAGTCACACAACATTAACTATAATAATAAAGAAATCGCAGTAAGGAACCTTAGACTTGGCACGACTTTGTCTAGATTTCATTACTTTTAAGGGATAAACAAGCAGCTCCATCGAGACTTGGCTAGTTTTTTACAGAATGTTTTTGGTGGGATTTCACTTCTTTTTGTAGAAACGTGGACACATTGATTTATTTTATTAGATTTTCTTATTCGACGCATTTTTTTTCTTTTCAGGAGTAGTTTTTTTATTATTACAAATCTTTCTTTTCTTTTTTTTCGGTTCTGATTCTTGTACAGTAGCAACAGTTTTTCGTATTGCCCATTCGCGTTCATTATTTATTTTTTTAGACGGTTTAGACTGTTTAAAATCTGAAAGATCGGCGCGGTATTTACGCCTAAGCCGGTTGTATTCGGTGATCGCTGAAGCTTGAGCTTTTATACTCTTGAAGTCAACATTTATGAGGTGCATCCCATGAAGATTGGTTACTCGTGAAAGCGCCATGTAGGCTTGGCCACAAGTGAATATGGAGGTGCCAATATCCATGAGGGCATTTTTTAGACTTAGACCTTGGTTCTTGTGAATTGTTAGGGCATACGCCACACAGATTGGGAATTGTTCCCTGTACACGTATGCCCGGGGTATGATCTCAAATTTTGACTTAATAGGCAATAATTTGTGAAGCAAATTATTAGCGAATTTTACTACCAATTGTTTAGGCTTTGTTTGGTCTTCCGGGTTCCACCTCACTTTTTGTACAACGCCTAATGACCCTTTCACTAAACCTAAACTAACATCAATATTTCTCCTAAGAATTACTTTAGCTCCCTCTTTAATGAATATAGTTTCTTCCAGTCTAGCAGTCATCGACGCATCATGTTCATATTTTTGTGAACACGCCCGGGCTTTCGTTATCATACATTTTGAACAATCCAAGGAATCTTTAGCAACTAACTTTATCTCGGGGTGCGGAAGCGCTTTTAACATATCATTATTTAACTGCATACACATATTTCTAGTCGGTAGTAAACAAACAGTATCTTCTGGTAAGTCTAGTGTAATTTGTTTATTTAACCTTTCTCTTACTGCGCCCGCCGTAACAAAAAACAGCTTTGTCACCTCAGCTGGCGGCACTTGTTATAAACATTTATGTTTCTCACTTATGTTTAAAGAGTTTTTTGTTACAGTTATTTAAAACCGATAAGATTTTCGATAAGTAGAAACAATAACCATAACATTTAAATGTTTATTTTATTTTGTACAGCTCTTTGTTTCTAACGGATATTGATAAAGTGTACTTACTGACAACAAATTTTATTTTATGAATGAAATATCATAAGTTTTTGTTTTATTTTTATGTCCTTACAATCAAAACAACATATTCTTCCGAAATTATGCATGTAATAATTATAATAATTCTACTTTTTCACTTGCAAACATTCGTTAAAAATTCGACAATAGACAGTTTGCGCGCGCTTTGTAACCTCATTTTCAAAACCTTTTTGTGTATATATTATAGCGTCTTCCTTTATTTTTCTTATACAATCATATAGATATAACATTTAGCAATTTATAGTAAAAGTATTTACTATGGTATTCGAATAAGAAATATACTATTATTATCTTATTAGAAATCTTGACCGTTATGAATTGTTCGCGTAGAGGTTTTTTGATTCTACTTTTTTATCAATTGAAACATAAAAAGTTACTGTTGTTGTAACTTAGATCATTCGAAAACATTACGTAGTAAAGATAAATAACATTACTTACAGTTTTTTGAAAGAAAATCCAACTAAAATCACAATCACAAAACTTCAACGATTACGCCACTAACAGCACCAACAGCACAAAAGCGAATGGCTGTTATATTTGATTTTGTCTATGTAATCGAGTGAATATAAATTCTTCAGAATACTCTTTAGTTCGTTCAGAATCGAATGAAATAGTTTTCAATTGTAAACATACAGTATTTTTATATCAATTAATGAAGAAAATAGCAGCACGTACTGCGGACATGAATTCATTGTCGCGGTTCTCAACGGTCTCGTCGAGATGAATTCATGTCCACGGTACCTTAAAGGAATTTGAGTAATGTTTGAGTAGAATAAAGTTAATCGTTCGACTATTTTTTCTTGTAAACTTGTAAGTATAAGTATAAAAGCCAATCTAGTTCCTTTAATTTTATTTATATGCGTATTAAAATCAGAAGGGGAGGCATTCGCCCAGCAGTGGGACGCTATAGGCTAGATTAAATTAGATGTGTCCCACTACGCTGGATTTTTGCAATGACAGTAGATTTTTATGTACGAATGGTAGAAGGGGGCATTACCATATCTCTAATACAGCTGAGACCAGCTGAGGGTTCTTCATCAGATACTTTAGACCTTCGATTTTTGACATCAAATGAAGCAGCCCACCAAGTTGAATATTTTTTTGTAAAGGCGGTATGTCGATCTCTTTTAATAGTTTGGTTGGGCTCTTGTGTTTTCTAATCAGGGTCACCAGGTACTCCAGATGTTCGATTATCCTAGTTTTTATAGTTTTCCCTTTATGTGGCCATTAAACCCTAACTTTGTACCAAATTTCAGCTCTCTGAGTTTATGGGAAGTACTAGTTCCATTTTGATGATCATGAGTGAGTGAGTGAGTGCCTAAAATGCGAAACTTTGCTTTCGCTTAACTTCGGAACTAAATGACCTACAGACTTGAAATTTTGGATTTTAAGTATGTGATTATAGTTTACTGGATGACGAAAATTTCTGCGTTCTGGTATTATCCAGAGGTTCTCAAATAGGGGGCTGAAAATGCGGCGCAATGTGAAACCATTTCGCCGCAATCATTTCGTAAGGGATGGTAAGGCAGTGTTTGCTTCGGGCTTGACTTGGCGGGGGCACTGCCGTGCTCCCAGATTATATTGTTTTAATGCTCTATGACAATAACTTACACTTGAAACACAGTAATAAAAAAAGATTTTTTCTAACAAAGATTAATACGTAATACCATGTCAATAAGAAAAATAAAATATTTAACCGGTGTAATCGATAAATGGTAACGCAAATGGAATGCAAAAAGGCGGGTTGTGTTATTCTTTCTTGTAAATATGTCTATAAATGCTGCTGGTTTTTGAATTACTTAAGTACAGGCGAAATAACTAATATATATTAAAACAAAATTAAAATGTATTATACATTATTATGTAATACATTAACCGTAAAACCGTTATGATGTAGAGTTAGGATGGCAAACAAATCAAAGATTTATTATGAGTAGGTACTTTTTAAACTTTATATTACGCCTATCTCATAAGGCAGAAAGTAAGATGTTCCACTTCAATTAAAAAGTAACTTAACAACTTTTATACGAGTATATCCCACTGCTGAGCACAGGCATCATCATAATTCTGAGAGGATTTATTTACTGAAACATGGAAAAGCAATTATTTATTTTCAATTTTTTAAATGTAGGTTTGCTAATAAAATTTTTCTTTAATATATTGTACGTGGTAAGTCAAATTTTGTGTGCAAAGTGCAATAGCAATTACAATCTTAATCTATTTCAATATAAGGCGGTTATTTCGATATTACAGACAGACAACACAATTTCATTTATATGTGTAGATGTAACGACGATCTATTAGTGACCGTGCGACTTCTAAGCGACTTGACAACTTTGAAGTCATATTTTTTCACACAATACATTTTTCTATGTTTTGTATATTGTAAACCGTGTAGTGGCGGTATGAGCATGTACACTTCCTCATATCGTCCCGTGAGTGTCGTTAGTGACGACAGAAAGAAAGTAAAACAGAAGTTGGACAGCAGCATCTTCCTCAAAATAATAAAAATCTGCGGTTGCCAACCCGATATCCAGTTTTGCCGCCAGCCTGCTGGCCTGTGTTCAGCAGTGGACTTTTAAAGGCTGTCATGAATGAAATAGATCTAAATACATTGTAGATTACAGAAGCCTAAATTTATTCTGAAAATGTTTATAACATTTTCTGTTCCATAAAAAACTTTACTCAATCTGCAATTGTGCTTTATTAAAAAACCTGCATGAAGTAAACAAGTCTTTAGCATAAAATGCTCTTTCTGAGGTAGACGCCGTTGTTTACATTTGTGCCGTAAGCAAAATGCAAACTATTTCGCCATGTTCCATGTGCAGTTTTATTTTTAACTTTGAATTTAAATTTAAAATTAAAATACATAATAACATTATGTATCTTAATTATTCAAGTGTGAGTATTATTTTAATAATGCTCATTTTCATTTTGAAATGCTGTCAAAATTTTAAGATTTAATACACACCTAATTCATCTAACATATAAATAAAGTTGAAACGTCTGTCTGTAATATTAAAATAACTGGATTATATTAAGCTCAAGGGGTTATTTGTATATAAGACGTAAATAACCACTTTTAAAACTTTTGTTTGTCTATCTGTGTGTATGTCTGCCCCGGATAGTCTTCGGTTTACACTAAAACTATTCATCTTTGTATTCATAAATTTCTTAAATAAATAAATAAATAAATAAATAAAATAAAAACTGAGCTACCACGGCTCATAAGTCGCCTATTAATACAAAATTAGACTAATTTTTACAATATGAGGGTGACAAACGAGAACACAGTCTACCTCATGGTAAATGGATAGTGTGGCTCATGGACATCTACATTAATCCCCAATAAAGAGTCTTAATGCAAATGCGTTTCAACACCTGAGAACTAAGTCGGAATGCCTCGTTACCAGTAAAAAGTGTCTCCGGTTCTCTACAGTCATAATTAATTCTCGATTGAGAATTAAAATGCAGACGCGTTGTCATCCCTTCGATTTTTTCTAACTTACTCTGGAAAATTACAATGATAACATAAATATGAATGTGTGCACTACTTTTTTTTACAAATTCAAAGTAACAAACAAACTTAAAGTCCACCTGATGTATAACTACTACAGTCCATATACACCTGCAACTAACGCCAATGCCACAGATGCGATGTCCCTTCTGGGGACCAAGATGGAATACCTAACAGACTGTGTTGGCTCTCTTTACCTTTCAGACCGGAACACAGCAGTACGAGCAAAGATATTTGGCGACAGAAATAGTTAAGAGTGTGGACCCACCTAGACGAACTCCTAGGCAGAAAAACGTCCAAGCATCTTTACACGTGGTAGAAACATGCAGCAGCTAACCATGGTTATAGCATGAATGGGTCGGTTCTATCAAAATAGGACCACGCCCTGACAGAATATCGCTGTTTTTCGTATGTAGAGTATAGAAAACCGGATACCCTTTTTACTGTAAACGAGGAATTTCATCTTAGTCTAGGATCGGGGGTGACAACGCATCTGTATTTTGATACCCCATCTTTATTTATATAGAAATATACTGTTTGAAATTAAAAAAAATAACACTCTTTTTTATTTTTAATATCAAAAACTGGGGTAATCCAATCCTAATGTAATTGTAACAGAAATTTGATGAAAAGAAAAAGATTGTTTAACGAAACTTATACAACAATTAACTAATAGAAGGTTTTTATTTATTACAACATAACTCTTTCCCTGGCTCGTACACATGCAGAGATCTTCCTAAGTATGCTGATGATCAAGTTATTCAGTATTTCTTGCTGTAACCCATCCCCGTATCCCGTATCACGCGTGATATATCGTATAATAATGGGTTTAAGTCAGGCGAGCTGGCAGGCCATATAAGTATAACCTTGTTTAAACAAAGGTATAAACTTGTGATGTCACATTCTCGGAGACCAGTACTGAGTCGTTGAGCTTGACGTGCGGGCAAATTATCATCGACCAGTACGAATTGGTATACACGGTTTACTCGGAATGGTCTGAAAATTCCATCAATAGCGACTGTTTTGTACCTATCTGCCATCATGGAGCCTCGATACGGGATCAAAGACGTTTTAGTTCCAATCATGATTTTGTGCCTTGCTGAACGGTTCCAGGAGCAGTTCTTTGCCTTTCATAGTCTTCCAAACACGGACACGTTAGTTATCTCGATGAATACTGATTCGTGATTCGTCAACGAAGCGACGTTTTTGTCAAATGTTTTCTTCTTCATCTTTTTCATTTTTCTGGAGCCCAGCCATCTGCAGTCTTCGTCGCTGACGTTGCAGTGAATTCACAGGCATTTGCCAAGACTTCTGTGCTTTTAATCAAGCCTGGTGTAAGGAATTCCGAATAGTCTGAGTGAAAACTTCAAGTCCAGAGGCGGCGCAATTCTGCGGGCTGCCACTGAACTTGTTGTAGTGGCGTTGATTGTTGGGTCACGGGCTGCCAGCAATCTAATATCGCGTTTCTTAGCAGCAGTAAAAACAGTTGAGAGACCACTGCGAGGACGGTCAGTTAAATTATTCTTGCCGTGGTGCCTCTGCAACGTGGCCACGACATTGGTTTGGGATACAGCAAATCTGCGTGCAATTTCTCTCGTGGAATATCCTTCTTCGTTCGAAGTTACATTTCTTGCTCGTACAACTCTTAGCATTTTTTCAATCAAAACTTACCTCAAAAATTTTAAATATTCTATCCGTTAAAATTAAGGAAGTCGGATTTCTGAATGAGTGTAAGTTTAAATTGAATTTATTTTATATTTTTAAGTAAAGAATATAAAAACAAGAAGAAATTCTGTCTAACGTAACAAAAGAAAGACTTCGATTTTTCAAACTGATCGCAAACTTTATTGATATGTATAGATGTCCATGGGCCGCAGGATCCACTTATCATCGGTGGACTGTGTGTTCGTTTGTCTTCGATATTCAATTAAAAAATTGGTAAACTTGCCTAGCTCTATAAAAAAAATTGTTGATGTATATTATACATCCATACGATTGCCTCATTGGTCTAGCGGTTATAATAGTGCGACTGCTGATCATGAGGTTCAGGGTTCGAATCCCGGGTGGGGCCAAAAAATCAATTATTGAGTTTTTCTGTCAAGAAATTCTCAGTAGCTGCCCGGAGTCAGGAAGTTGGCGGTGTCTCACTCCCGGTGCCACGGAAAGCACGTAAAGGCGTTGGTCCTTCGCCTGATCTCTCTCCGGTCAAGTCGGTTTACCTTCCCATCGGATTAAGAGAGTGAGGGAATAGAGTGCACCTGTGCTTGCGCATACACTTGGGCAATATAACCCTGTCCTGCACCGATGGCTAGCCTCCGTTGAGGCTGGCTGCCGTGACCGAAATTCGGTCTGGAGGACATTATTATTATTACATCCATATTACCTAGTACCTAGGGGGTCATTGTAGAAGCGTGCTCGTCGCGACCCCTGCCAGCCTTTTTCAGGGCTGCAATTCTACACAGCTGCGCACCCATGCAAACGAGGGTTAGGGCGTCCCCCCAAGGCGACGCACACCAGCTCGTTCCCGTTAGTGTGGAATGCAGCGCGCAAAGCGGCGATGGGGACCGCCACCCGTCACGCACAGCCCGACACGGCGGAAGGTGGAGGACGGAGTGCAGAGTTGGCACGTGGAATGTTAGAGGGGGCATGAGAGATAAGACGAATTAGTTGATCGAAATAATGAAAGAAAGAGAATTAGATGTCGTGTGTATGTCGGAGACCAAACGGAAAGGCAGTGGTACTGAAGAGCTCCCTGGCGGGACGTTAGCTATATGGTCTGGAGTCCCGGAAAGCGAGAACGCCTGCCAGGGAGTGGGAGTGCTGTTGTCGTCCCGGTTGGTCGATCTTATTCCTTTTGGCTGTTTATGCGCCGGTAGCTTCGTCGTCCAGGGCTGAGCTGGAGGAGTTTTGGGAGAATGTAAGAGAAGTTCTAGATTTGGTTAAGGGAAACGAAAGAACTGTTGTATGTGGTGATTTGAATGGATGGGTAGGTATCGCTCGACCAGGATACGAGTCGGTGCTGGGAAAGTTTGGCGATAAAAGGGTTAATGATGCTGGCAAGCTTATACTGGCTGTATGCAAGGAAAAGGGTCTTCTTGTGACAAACACTATGTTTAATCACAGGAAAATCCATATGTACACTAGAGAGAGAAAGAATGAAAGAAGTATGATTGATTTGTTCCTGGTGGATGACCGACTGCGAAAACAGGTGATGGATACACGAGTGTTCAGGGGTGCTGACCTGGGAACGGAACATTATCCAGTAATTACTAGATTTAGGGGTTTGTTCGCGGGTTGGCGCTACCGGACGGCAGTAACAGAACCACAGTCGGTCTGTCGCATCCGAAGCTGGAAGCTTCAGGAAACGGATACTAGGGACAAATATGACACGAGGGTAGCCGAAAAGCTTGACACCATCGATGGCAGGAAAGAATGTGTGGAGAGAACATGGCAGAACCTTAGGGATGGAATGGTAAGTGCAGCGGAAGAAGTATGTGGAACGACAAAAAGAGGTAGTAGTAAAAGAAGAGAATCATGGTGGAATGATGAAGTGAGAGAAGCTGTAAAAAAGAAGAAAAAAGCATGGTTAGACTACTTAGCCTCTAGTAACGATGAGCATATGAGAGAGAAGATGAAAGAAAGATATAAGCTGCAGAAAGTTCATGCGAAAATATTGATTGAGGAAGTACGTGAAAGGTGTAGAATAGAAGCGTACGAGAGGTTGTCGCGCAACTTTAAGGAAAACTCCAAACTCTTCTGGGAAGAGGTTGGAAGGTCACGGAGTGGTGCGACAGCCTTAAGAATGAACAAAGTGCTTTCGAGAACCAATGACGTCCTCTCAGAAAAATCGGACGTCATGCAGCGATGGAGTGAATTTTATAGAGAAATGTATGCGTGTCATGATCTTAGTAAAGGATCCGGGGGTGACGCCGTGACTGGCACGCCAGACACGGACCTCGATGACACTGAGGTCATCAGCATGAAAGAGATTGAACGTGCGATTCGAAGTTTGAAATGTGGTAAGTCTGCGGGACTAGACAGAGTTACTGCTGAAATGGTCAAGTACGGTGGGCCTCGCGTCTGGGACAGCTTTCATTTGCTGTGCAATTTGTGCTGGCGGACGGGAGATGTCCCGGATGATTGGCGATCCGCAGTCATTGTGCCTTTATATAAAGGTAAAGGTTCACATTTTGACTGCGGGTGCTATCAGGCGATCAGCTTGACCAGTTTAGCAAGTAAAGTTTACTTGAAGGTTTTGACACGTAGGATGCAAGAGAAATCAGAAAGATTCTTATGGGAGGCACAATGTGGTGTGGCACAACCTGGAAGAGGATGCACGGATCAAATGTTTTCTCTCCGCATGATCACGGAGAAGCTTCTGAGTGTTAACCAGAGGATTTTCTGTGCTTTTGTGGATCTGGAGAAAGCATTTGATAAGGTTATAAGGACGAAAATGTGGGAACTGTTGCCGGGATATGGTGTGGATGGTCGATTATTAAGGGCTGTGCAGTCACTTTACTACGACTGTAAAGCCTGTGTGCGGGTAGGGCATGACCTGTCACCCATGTTTAGCGTCCAAGCGGGCTTAAAACAGGGTTGTGTCATGTCTTCCTGGCTGTTCATACTGTATCTCGACAGCTGTTTACAGAAGCTGAAAGATAGCTGTTTGGGTGTGAAATTGGGTGACATAAAAGCTAATTGTCTGCTGTATGCTGATGATGCAGTGCTTATTGCACCATCGGAAGCAGAACTGCAGGCATTAGTCACGTGTATGAAAGAGGAATGTGAAATTAAAGGTCTCCGTTTGAATGCTAATAAAACTAAGGTTCTGGTATTTGAAAAGGACGAAGAGAGAACGAAATGTGAAATATGGGTAAATCAGGAATGTCTAGAACAGGTAAATGAAATTGTATACTTGGGGAGTGCTTTCAGCCGGGATGGAAGATGTGATTTGGATGTGGATAGGCGTGTCGCTGCCGGAAACAAAGTCAATGGTGCCCTGAATGCATTAGTAAAAAGGCAAGGCGTGGTGAAGAGTGCACGCCTTGCAATACATAACGCAGTGTTGGTACCGACTTTGTTATATGGCAGCGAAACCTGGGTATGCCAGAAGAAGCATAAAAGCAAGTTGAATGCAGTGGAGATGCGATCTCTTCATAAAATGTGTGGCGTTAGCATAGCCGACCGAAAGCGAAACGAAGAGATTCGCAATATGGCAGGATTGAAAGATGATCTTATCACAAAAATTGATAGGGGCGTACTCCAATGGTTTGGGCACGTTGAACGAATGAGTGAAGACCGAATGGTGAAGAAAATATATAGAGCGAAAGTTAATACTAAAAGATGTCGAGGTAGACCGAGACCAACTTTCGAAGACCATGTGAGCAAATTGCTCGAAGAGGGGAGGGTCAAGAGTACTCGGATACCTAGACGTGCATGTATGAAGAAGTTAATGAACCTGAAAGAAGCGAAAGAGGTATGTAAGGATCGTGACACTTGGCGATCTGTTCTCTCTGGCTACCCCGTTAGGGATTGTGTGTGAAGATAAGTTAAGTTAAGTTAAGTTGGTATAGCCTCAAGAACCTAGTAATAAAAAGTCTTGAACGAATTAACCACTCGTTCAAGGCAAAAACGTATCTTATTGAGATCAATAAATGTTAAATAAAAAAGATTGTTTAGTCTTTAGTAATGGGTTATGACGTCACGATATTATGGAAGAGAAGATATTATGAATGACCTATGAGTGTGAGTGAAAGGTGTAAAAGAGGGACGATGGATTGGTAGGACGGGGAAAGGAAAACAATCTGTTCGATTTTAGAGAGGGAAGACTGAGATTGTGTAAGAAGATATATTTTATAAATAAAAGTTTTGTAAAAAAGTGTACAAAAGAAGTAAAAAGGATGGAATACTTTTTTATATTTACTACAACCTCACATACCTAATATTGTTGTGTGTTGTATAAATGGTGATAGATAAAGAGATAATTATGGTTATAATTCATTGTCACACCACAAATGTCTATTGAAACTTATAGACTTTAAAACGAATAACACT
>JAUPFT010000003.1:46409161-46439161 GCA_036936625.1 Parnassius smintheus behrii
ATCTTTATTTTCTATCCAAGTCCCGAGAACAGCTAAAATTGTTAATAAAAGTTAGGTATGCCAACATTTCTTATACAGAATGAACAAAATGTTTGTGATCTGGGGTAGATTTCTGAAACAAAAATATCATATTTTGTAAATATCAACATTTATTTTATTTCTAAACTTTACAAACCTAAACATATTTTAAAAGACAACACAAACCACTCAACGCTTTAAGTAGCACTTTGTTATAACGGCATTATAAAGGAAAAATATCGTTTTCTTAATATCGGAGCATCTGTCGCTAGAAAGAAATAAAGTTAAAACATTACAGTTTGGGGTACCACAATATTAATGCATTTGGGTCTAACAATGAAATTATCTAATAAAAATGTACTTAAGGACACATTTGAATCACTGTTCTGTTTTTAACAGACAGGAACATCTCCGTTAGTATAAAATAGTAGGGATTTACTAACAGACAAACATCCCATACCTTTAAGTTTTTGAAAGCTGGGTGTTGGTTTAACTTCTGACACTCGCCAAAAACCCAAATAACAGTTTTTGTATCTTGTTTGTTATTAATTACACAAAATGTAAATAGGGGTATTGAAACTACACAGGGAAGTCTCGACACATTATACTGCGTGTCTCATCTAGTGCGGAAAAGAATAGGGCATCTCACCAGCAGTGTGTAAATTTGCACAAACTATTTCAATCCTCATTTGAACCCCCACTTGAACTCGAAAGGTATTAGAAATACACACATCCAATTTTGCAAATCTAATAGGATCCCGTTGAGAACTAGGCAATCCTAAATTTAATAAATAATCCCTTTGTAGTCCTTGAGTTATTAGGGTCTGAAAAGCGTCATTTATATCACACACAGATTTACTAGTTTACTGAAACACTCATCAAAAACTTAGACCATTTCTTTGAAAATTGGCAACAGAAAGATTAGGCTAAAAAGGAATCTAAAAAATTAAATTATCTATAATGGTACTACCATTATGGATAATTTACGGGAAGTTGTACATGAAGTTATTTCGAGTAGTACTATATTTGAAACTAACCGCACCTATAACTTTGTGGATATTTATTTCTTATAGCTTAAATCAAAAACAGAATAAAGTGAAGTATAAGCACGAGCAAAATCGTTGAAGGTCATGTATTTTTTTAAATTAATTAAAGGATTGTAAATTAAAGTAGGCCAATTTCGTCGGATTGTCGACGTTACCGATAAGAAATTTGAGATCTGTATGGGTCGCAAGCCTCAAAGCTATGTTTAAAATTTAGGATCTATGGCAATTTTCTATGTTTTAAGCAACATCTTTTGGGTGCCAACCCACTTATACCTCGCCGAGAAATTGTGCGATTGGATAACCAGTTTTCTTGCAGATCGGAGCATCAAGGTCGTTGTAGACGGTGCAAGCTCCGATTGCAAGCCTATTAATGCTGGTGTTCCACAGGGCTGCGTGCTATCGCCAACGCTGTTTCTTCTGCATATCAATGATATGTTGCAAACCCGTAACATTCATTGCTATGCAGATGACAGCACTGGTGATGCTCTTTACATCGGCCGAGCCAATATTTCTCGGGAAAACGTCTCTGAGTGCCGGGACAAACCTGTGTCTGAAGTCGAGTCTGTGCTGGACAGAGTCTCGGATTGGGGGCGACTAAATCTAGTCCAGTTTAACCCCCAGAAGACACAAGTTTGCGCGTTAACCGCTAAAATGAACCCCTTTGTCGTATCCCCTCAGTTTCAAGGCACTCCCCTTGTTGCCTCAGCCAGTATCGGAATCCTCGGCGTCGACATATCGAGTGACGTGCAGTTTCCTGGTCACTTGGAAGGGAAGGCCAAATTGGCCTCTAAAAAGCTTGGCGTGCTCAGCAAAGCGGGACAGTATTTCATGCCGGCACACCGCCTGCAACTTTACAAGGCGCAGGTTCGGCCGCACATGGAATACTGTTCCCATCTCTGGGCTGGGGCTCCCCAGTACCAGCTCCTTCCACTTGACCGCATCCAGCGCAGAGCGGCTCGAATCGTCGACGACCGAGTGCTTTCCGATCGGCTCGATTCACTGGCACTGCGAAGAGATGTTGCATCCCTTTGTATTTTCTTTCGCATATACCATGGAGAGTGCTCTGAGGAATTGTTTGGATTAATCCCAGCCGCCAAAACGCAATACAATAACGCAATACGCGGCAAACGTCCCGATACCATCCACACCATCTGGATGCTTGGCGGTCCACCACTGTACGTTTCAAAAAGAGTTTTCTTCCGCGTACAACCTCTCTGTGGAATAATTTACCACCGGCGATTTTTCCGGACCGATACGACCTGGGGACCTTCAAGAAAAGAGCTTACTCCTTTCTAACGGGCCGGCAACGCACCTGCAATTCCCCTGGTGTTGCGGTTGATCACTTAACATCAGGTGAGCCACATGCTCATTTGCACCCTCTTTTATTAAAAAAAAATTGACAACCCCGAACATCGTTTGAATCGAAATTGGTGCCTTATTATTATTTTTTATTGCTCCTGAGATGGGATACAAAAAAATTCTATAGCAATTTAGGATATATACATATACAAAGGTCGTGGGTTCAAACCCACCATTTGAATACTGTCGTGAACCACTCCTAACGAGTGTTTCAAGCTTACCAGTGGTTAAAAGGAATATTAGTAATGTTAATTAATAAGATTACAAATATATTTTTCTGTAAAAAAAAACAATATATATACGTTTGGTATAGACTGTTTTTTTCTTTGGTTTTTTAGTACATAATAGGTATTATATACCACGGGGAGTAGGACTGTATGATAATTTAGGATATATACTGTACTGGCTTGCTTTCCTTACTTTTCTATTGCATCCTTCTTTCCAATTAACCGCAAAACAAAACTTATGGCGCCATCTATTGGCCCACAACAAAAGCGTCTGTAAAAAAAGTAGACGCGATCGATACACACATGTAATCGAGACTCAGCACGAACTGCTGCATCGGTAATGGCTGTTCTAGTCTAAGCCTTCCAATATAAAAATTAATGTAAATAGCGTTAGTGAGTGTGCCGGGTCGACCCATATGTGTGCATAGACTATATTATAATCACGTAGGAGTGTGGTCAAGGAAGACTGAAGCCTTCCACATCCGAAGATATCGTTGAAGCCAAGTTGGAGTTGATCGCCGCTGCCGCTAACCGTGAGTTTACCTATTTCATTTACCCTTCCTGGTGGGCCAGACTAATTTTCTCTCACTGTAGGTAAATTAAGTAGCAATTCCAAAATATGTTTCTAATTACTTTTATTTCAAGTAAGAAGTGTCGCGATTACTACAAAAAAGTTCAATCCGCGCATTTTTTTCTATTCTAACCTTTATTCATAGTGGTCCTTCGAGCCGGATGTCCTATGGTATTTTGGGTTCAATTCATTCGAAAACTCCAAAAGGATAGTTCATAGCAATTCAAATTAAAAAAAACTTTTACAAATAAAAGTTAAGTAAAGTACTCATTTCATTATTTTAATTTGAACGATATAATAAGAAGCAACTTACTAAATTTATTTGATATAATTTTAAAAAATAGGCAGAATTATTCTCTGATATTGATTACATGAATTATAATTCATTTTGTAGTAACTAAACACGGAGGTAGTAGGTTAAAAATTTTACACCACATATTCAATACTGATCGTTGTTTCAATAGGCGTGGCACAATATATATCTACCTATTAATAGCGACATTATTGGTTGGTTAAAAAATTAGGTTTGTTTTAAATTTACGGTTTTATTATTTATAACTTCAAACATAATGACAGATAAAACAAAGTCGAACGCTAGTGAATTTGAGAGACAACTCAAGTTGCTTACTATTCAAAGAGAATATGCATTTTGAGAAATTCAAATAATATATGATTTATCGAAGAATATCCAAACGGATACAACTTCTACGTCTCAATTCGAGGCTAGGTTTAAGCGTATTGATTTAGTGCGTAAAGAATTCTTGGATTATAGGAATCAAATAAACGAGTTAAAGTTAAAATTAAAGCTGGACGATATTATTGATATGAAGCCCGTGATTGCCTTTGACGACATGTACTACGCCGTCGATGCCGCCAGGGCTGCTCTAAGCGAGTATCGCACTCGAGCCGACGCGCAATGCGACCCGGACCCGAGTTTGACTTCCGGATTATCATATCATAGTATGAAACCATACGCGCAAGCACGTTTACCAAAACTCGAATTACCGAAATTTGATGGAAACATTGAACATTGGCAAACTTTCTTCGATACATTTTCCACACTTGTACATGAAAACAATAATATAAGGTCAATCGAAAAGTTTCATTATTTGTTGACGTGTCTCTCGGGTTCGGCGCTGCCAATCGCGAAAGGAGTGCCGGTTATGTCTGACAACTACCAAATTGTTTTTGAAGCTCTTATCGAGCGGTTCCAAAATAAACGAATTTTGGCCGCAACGTACTTGATTAAAATTTGTAGCTTTATTCCTTTGAAGTCTGGTAACTATGCCGATTTACGTAACTTAACTAATATGTTGAATGCAACCGTTAATGCTCTGAAAGCTATGAAAATTAAGAACCTAGATGAGTTTATTTTATTTTATTTAGCTGCACGTGTTTTAGATTCTGATACGCGTAAACGTTTCGAGATGCAAAACGGGGAGCAAATTCCTACCTTTTCTGATTTATTAATTTTTTTACAAAGCTATGTTAAAGTGCTAGAAGTTAGTCAACCGGGTAATTTTTCCGACTCTGTTTTTCAATCAGGACAGTTGCATAAAAATTCTGTGCGTGCCACAGGAACACGAAATAGTCACAATAATAAACAATATCACAAAACTACATCATTGCCTTCGAACACTGCTATAGGTCCAAATGCTGCAAATAAAACAGCTGATTGCCTATGTTGCGGGGCGCCACATGCGCTTTTCAAATGTCCGAAGTTTCAAGAACTTGATATTTCTGAAAGATATGGCTTAGTGTCTAATAAAAATGTTTGCATGAATTGTTTGCGTTTAAATCATAATGCCAATAAATGTTTTTCGAAAAATACATGCTCAACTTGTGGTGAGCGTCACCATTCGTTGCTCCACGATGGCACCGCCATTGTTGCTGTTCCGTGTTGCTCCACTGGCAGGACTATCGATAAAACAGCAGCTACGGCTGACGACTTGACCGCGACTGCGAGCTCCGTGACTACCAGCGCTCACGTTGGTCACAGTCGTGCTCTCGTTCTACTCGGCACATGTGTAGTGCGCGTTCGCGGTGGCGGTGCTCCCGCTCAGTATACTACTGCCCGCGCACTTATTGACAGTGGAGCTCAGGATAGTTTTATGATGTTATCACTCGCTCAACGTTTAGGGTTGCCCATTCGTCGCTGCAATTTAGCTGTAGCAGGCTTAGGAAAAAATGTAGTGCATCAAATTAAGGGTGAAACTTCATGCGTGGTAATGCCAACGGATTCTGATTATCCAAACTTCACTATTAATGCTATAATAATGAATACCATAACAAGTAAAATGCCTGTCGTTAAGTACCTTCTGGGGTTCATGCAAATTTCAAACATCTAGTTCTAGCAGACAAACAGTTCGACAAACCCACTAATATAGACTTGTTGCTGGGCGCAGAACTATTCCATAAAATTTATGATGGCCAACGCCTAGAAATAGGTCCTGGTTTACCAGTCGCTCTACACAGTGTCTTTGGGTGGGTGCTCACTGGCAAAATTAATTACAGCTCTCATTCTCCACCTATGGTGTCTTCCCTCGTTTCTTCCACGCGGCTTTTGAATGACGTGGTCAAGCGTTTTTGGGAGGTCGAAAAACCACCGAAAACATTTATAGCGAACCCCGAAGAGGTAAAATGTGAGGAACTATACTCCACTCTTGTGTCACGTAAACCTGACGGTCGTTACGTCGTCCCTTTGTTACTGAGGAAGCCTTGTGATGATCTGGGTGAATCTTTCGATATGGCAAAATCACGCTTATTCAAACTCGAAAAGCGACTTGAGCGCAATGTAGAATTAAAAAGGGACTATTCTGATTTTATGACGGAATATTCAGATCTGGAGCATATGCAACCCGCAGACGTTGGATCAGGCAAATTTGTAATTCCGCATCAGTGTGTACTCCACCCTCAGAGTACTACGACAAAACTACGTGTCGTTTTTGATGCAAGCGCCAAAACGACGAACGGAAAATCATTAAATGATATCGTATACACTGGTCTTGAGCTACAAAACGACATTGTTGATACACTAACAAAATTTCGTCTTCACGCAATCGTGTTCACCTCCGATATTTCGAAAATGTATCGCAATATAGATTTACGTCCGGAAGACCGAGGGTGGCAACACGTGTTGTGGAGAAATTCTCCAGCTGATCCCGTGCGTGAATTCGAATTAAATACAGTGACATACGGTGTAACTAGTTCACCGTACTTAGCCATTCGTACCCTGCATCAACTAGCGGTCGATCATGCTTCTGAGTTTCCTCAAGCAGCTGACGTTTTACTTCATGACACTTTTATGGACGACATTACGACGGGAGCTCCATCTTTAAAACAAGCACTTGAGCTGAAAAATGAACTTATTAAACTACTGAGCTGTGCTCAATTTGATCTGCGTAAATGGAGTAGTAATTCGGCCGAATTTATTGCAGCTCTACCGTCCGAACATTGTCAAATACCCAGGGTCTTTTGTGATGAAAATCACGACCACATCCTTAAAATTCTGGGTATCCAATGGGACCCCATAGAAGACTTCTTTACGTATTCGTTTTCAGAGTTCAATTCCAATTTAACAAAGCGTGCAATATTATCAAATATCGCTCGCATCTATGACCCAATTGGTTGGCTAACTCCTGTCATTCTAATAGCCAAACTATATGTGGCGCCTTCAGCTGAGTTGGGATGAACCCGTTCCACCTGAGGTCGCTCACCAATGGCACAACCTTATCTCTGAAATTCAACTTGTTAAACAGATTAAACTGACTCGTAGAATTACATATGATGACGCCGAAAGTTATCAATTGATTGGTTTTTGTGATGGCTCTTCAAAGGCATATGGATGTTGTGTGCACTTAAGGACAGTTCGTGCCAACCATTTTAGAACGCATCTGCTGATTGCAAAATCAAAAGTCGCACCCCTAAAACCATTAACAGTTAACCGTCTAGAACTTTGCGGTGCTGTACTTTTAGGACGAGTTCTTAAGCACATGCAAAAATTGCTGCGAGATAAAATCCCTGTCAGTAAAGTGATTGCCTTTATTGACAGTAGCACAGTTCTAGCATGGTTACATACGGAACCTCATAAACTAAATACTTTTGTTTCCCATCGTGTTGCGAAAATCATCGACGATGTATCCTTGGACAGCTGGCTACACGTATCGACATATGATAATCCTGCCGATCATTGCAGTCGAGGTCTCAGTGGTTCACAACTGGCGACATGTTGTATGTGGTGGTCAGGTCCAAGTTAGCTCGCTAACGATTTCTCCACTTGGCCAATAAAGTTCAAATGGGAATCACAAGCTTCCGTACCCGAGTTGCGCTCTACTGCTCATGTGTCTCAAACGGATAACAGCTCTACTGAGCTTGATTTTATTAGTGGACTCTTAGACCGCTACTCCATGCTGTCCCGTGTTCAGCGTGTGCTAGCTTGGTGTTTGCGGGCTGTAGCAGCGTTCAAACGAAACTATAAAACTAAGAATTTCTTGAGTGTATCAGAGCTGGAGCAGTCTATCGTGTATATGGTTCGACATGAACAAAAGCTTCATCTTACAGAGGAAATCAAAGCCACCAAAGCCGTTAAAAAACTGAATCCCTTTATTGATGATGAGGGATTGCTGCGAGTGGGGGGCCGTCTAGAGCAATCTAATCTACCCGCAACCGTAAAACATCCCGTACTGTTGCCAAAGGCGTCTAGCTTATCTTTGCTTATTAGAGATTACTTTCATGTTAATTACTTACACTGCGGTCCTCGTACTCTTCAATCGATTATTCAGCGAAGATATTGGATACTTGGCATTCGTAACTTAATTCGGTCGCGTTTATCCAAATGTATTGCATGTTTTAGGGTAAAACCCGTTGCCAACCTTTAATGGGAAATCTTCCGTCACCTAGAGTACAATCAACGCGGTGTTTCCAAAATGTGGGAATTGACTTCGCCGGTACGTTCATAGTGAAGGAAAGTCGTAGACGAAATGCTTTTACGTACAAGGCCTACGTGTGTGTATTCGTTTTCCTTGCAGTAAAAGCTATCCATCTTGAGGCAGTAACCGAGCTATCGACTTCTGCCTTTCTGGCAGCGTTAGATCGCTTCGTATCGCGTCGTGGTCTTTGTAACTTCATAATAACCGACTGCGGCACTAACTTTATTGGTGCCCGGCGCTACCTTAACGAACTACAACAAATGGTTTATAAGAACAATGATTCGATTGAGTCTAGTCTTGCGAAACGAAATATTGTCTGGCGACTGAACCCTCCTACCGGGAGTAATTTTGGTGGCATATTTGAGAGCGGTGTAAAATCAATGAAGTTCCACTTAAAACGCGTTATAGGGTCACAAGTGTTGACATTCGAGGAGTTAATAACGATCCTTACTAAAGTCGAAGCCGTACTTAACTCGCGACCGTTGTGCTGTCTATCCCCGGATCCTAATGAGGTCGATATTCTTACACCTGCACATTTTTTGGCCCACGGTCCTCTTATATCATTACCAGAACCTGAACTCTCTAATGAATATGTTTCCCCTCGGGCCCGCTGGCAGATGTTGCAAAAAATTACACAGTCTTTTTGGCATATTTGGCAACGCGATTATCTCCATACCTTACAGCAACGCGCTAAATGGTTTCAAGAACAACCGAATGTTCACGTCGGAGATATTGTATTAATTGTCGATAGCAATTTACCACCACTAGAGTGGCGTTCAGGTAGAGTTCAAGACGTGCATCCCGGCAAAGACGGTGTAGTGCGTGTGGTCACCCTACGCACTATTAATGGACTCCTTAAGAGACCAGTGAATAAACTGTGTCCTCTACCATTAAATCAATAATACACCAATGCTTGTCAATTTTTTCTCATAATTAATATTATAGCCTTTTGTTATTTAGCTGGTAGATTTAGTTGTTAAATTATGTTGCCTTATATACCATTCCAATAGGTATGCAACTAAAATTTAATTGTGAATACTGTAGTAAGTTAGGTACATATTATTCTAAGCTAGCTTCTATTTTTTAGTATTTAATTTTATAGTGAGAACTGCTATTGATTATTTACTCATGAAATCTGAAACGATTTCAAGTGGGGGGAATTATGTACTGGCTTGCTTTCCTTACTTTTCTATTGCATCCTTCTTTCCAATTAACCGCAAAACAAAACTTATGGCGCCATCTGTTGGCCCACAACAAAAGCATCTGTAAAATAAGTAGACGCGATCGATACACACATGTAATCGAGACTCAGGACGAACTGCATCGGTAATGGCTGTTCTAGTCTAAGCCTTCCAATATAAAAATTAACGTAAATAGCGTTAGTGAGTATGCCGGGTCGACCCATATGTGTGCATAGACTATATAATCACGTAGGAGTGTGGTCAAGGAAGACTGAAGCCTTCCACATCCGAAGATATCGTTGAAGCCAAGTTGGAGTTGATCGCCGCTGCTGCTAACCTTGAGTTTACCTATTTCATTTACCCTTCCTGGTGGGCCAGACTAATTTTCTCTCACTGTAGGTAAATTAAGTAGCAATTCCAAAATATGTTTCTAATTACTTTTATTTCAAGTAAGAAGTGTCGCGATTACTACAAAAAAAGTTCAATCCGCGCATTTTTTTCTATTCTAACCTTTATTCATATACATATACAAAGGTCGTGGGTTCGAACCCACCATTTGAATACTGTCGTGAACCACTCCTAACGAGTGTTTCAAGCTTACCGGGAGTGTAATTAATAAGATTACAAATATATTTTTCTGTAAAAAACACAATTTTCTGTAAAAAAAAACAATATATATACGTGTGGTATAGACTGTTTTTTTTTACCACGGAGAGTAGGACTGTATGATAATTTAAGCTTTTAGTTTTAGATTTATTTTAAATCAAATTACAATTTTGCTCACAATATTTATTTTATTTATGTACTGACCCTATCGATATCCATTACAATGAAATTCACAGATACAGATACATTTACAGATCCCTTTCACAGGCGACACTTATTGAAATTGCCTGATTTACTTGTACCCGAATAAAACTTTGACAGAAATCCGTATTATATGGTAGGAAAAAGGAATTTTTATTTTTAATTTCTTTTTCAAAATCACCGTGGCTTTAATATCCTCATAATAATTTATTAAAAGGACATATTTCTGCGTATGTGACTTAATTCCTTTCTCTCTCTTCTACTTTGTGGTCGACATACCACGCACACGCATTCGAACAGCAAAGTTTGCGTCGTCGTGTGCGGAAAACAAAGGAGTGAAATAATTTGCCAGCATCTGTTTTTTCCCTCAGATATTGTAATCTGATGCGGTGTCTTTAAAGCAAGAGTGAATAGGCTTCTTCAAGCTAAGTCAAAGTGTTTAGGCATCTCCGGCTACATCAGCTTTGGCCATTAGATGGAATAGAAGTTCAGCAATGGCATACAATAGTTTAAAGCAAGGTATAATTTTGCCTTCAACTTTCTTTTTATGTTATATTTCTCCTTTAAATACTGGATAAATAAAAAAATTAAAAGGATTTCTCATAATTTCGTTCTGTCCGTCTATATAAAGTAAATATATGACGTTAAAGTTATGATGTCCTTCCTACAATGCATTTTAGGCATTTTGGGCATGTAAATGCCGCGCTGCCATGCGTATTAACGAATTTCAAATGTCTTTGAAATATTGTTTTGCAATTTTTCAGAGATGCAGGTTCCTGATTATATTTTCCTTCGCTATTGAGTACGTAATAAATTAGCACTTAAAATTGCAATAAACTATTTCATTTGTGTTGGCAGGGATCAAATCCAGGTTGCTCATATACTGTGAAATTTACATTGAATGCTTAGCAAATGAAATGTCACTGGCTCTCACCAGAACTTAAACCTGTTAAAGTAAAAGCATAGTAAACTAGTTTCTAAGGTCGATAATATCAACCAGATGTCTTTGGTAACCTGCACCTCATCTCACTTGTCGTCGCAGCTTTACTTACACCAAAAATGATTGTTTAAGATAAAACGTGAATGCTAAAGAAAATCACATAATCTTGATCTGATACCGCAGGCATGAGTTATTAATAAATTTTATATTTACTTAGTAAAAACTAATACGGAGTGAAAATTTATGTCTCTGTGAAAAACATTTGTAGCAGTCAGACAAACACTCTGGCACCGAGATGATAACAAATTTTGGACTGGAGGAGTAATGTTGTTGGTAGAGCGAAGTCCTCGCGGGTAAAGCTGCGGGAAAATTTAGTTATTTATAAACTACTCGAACCGCGGCGTTTGGTTTTCGAATTATAAATTAACGTTTAAGATTTTTTAAAGGATTATTAGTGGTGTAAGTCTGAGACTACCGGAGACTATTAATAAATCACGTTTTGTAATAAGACCCAAAGAGTGCAGAAAATGTAAAAGAAATACAAAATACATTTTCATTATTTAACAGATCAGTAGAAAAAAATTAAAATATATATATATAGGTTTTTTTTTTTTTATATATAGGATAGGGTGACAAACGAGCACACAGTCCACCTGATGGTAAGTGGTTACTGTGGCCCATAGACATCTACATCTATCCTCGATTACGAATCAAAATGCAGATGCGTTGTCACCCGTGAGGACTAAGATGGAATGCCTCGTTTCCAGTAAAAAGGGTCTCCGGTTCTCTACACTCACCATACGAAATACAGCAGCATTAAGCTACTATTTCACGCTGGTATTCTGTGAGAGCGTGGTCCTTCCCCGGTCGAGCCGACCCATTCGTGCTACAACTATACTACTAATATAACTGTAGCATGGCTCTACCACGTATAAAAAAAAACTTTTGTTAAATTATTCGCATTGTTCCGCACAATTTGGTCGGTAATGCTCAGTTAGTTACCAAAGTCACCAAATACGCAATAACATTTTACCTTTTTAGAAATAAAATAATACAGGTACTTCGGTCACAAGTATATTAAAGTAGAGAAAAGAGGCACTGAAATAAATTGTATAAAATTGGTTTCTTATACTGGAGTATATCATTAAAATCATCATCATCATCATTACAATCCATCACAAGTTCACTGCTGATCATTAGCCTCTCCCCAGGAATGCTGTAATGCACGGTTCTGCGTCTCTTATCCGGTTGTCACTCCATCTAGTGGAAGGCCTACTGAATTGAACACAAACATAGGCACTCATTTAGATCAATTAGATTTAGAAATAACATCAAAATTATACAAAAAATATTAGTAAATCACTATTAAAACCAATCGATTCGAAATCAAGCGATTACATTGTTTAAGTATATTGTTATAAGTTCAAGAAAACACATTAAGTTTTTTAGTCTAAGTATATTATTATAAGTTCAGGAGTAGTAATGAAAACTATCAAAATGAGAGTGTGAGATAAAAATTTTGCGTAATAGAGTAACGCTGCAGCTGTATTTTAGGTTTAGCACGAATGGGTCGGCACGACCGAGGAAGGACTACCTAGCAGGTAATACTACTGTGTTTCATGTGGTACGTACAGAGAACTAGGAACAATTTTTACTGGAAACGCATCTGCGTATTTATCCTTAATTGAGGATAAATGTTTATGTTCATGGGCCACATCACAGACTTTTCATCAGGTGGACTGTGTGCTCCTTTGCCACCCTTAATCTTTTAAAAAGAAACTATTTATTCCTGATGACATGACTAGGTTTTAATGACGTACATTTGCAATAAAATACGTTTTTTTTTTAAATAATATTCGCAAAACAATACGGACTCAACTACAAAACCACGTTATAAACTTTCTAATGCAATATCTGAGTCCAATTTTTATTGTGGTATTCAAGCGAAACTTAGGGTTTAGTAAACTTTGGTCGCCTCAGGGACAAGTCCATCCCGAAATGTCCTCTTATTTTTGTCTTTCTATACAATATGTAGCAAAAACCCCGTGATTCCCATTAAGTGCGAATCAGAATCAGTATTCCAACCTTATCTCTTACTAACACGGCCACATTAAACGGGATCCTTGTTAATACTTTTACTCTCTGATTAATGCAGAGGAAATAATACCACATCAAATAATTTACAAATAAATTTTAATTATCTTATGGTCGAGTTTTCCGTAACAAAGTTATTTTTATACGTTTAAATCCAGTCTCTGACAATGCACTTCACGGGAACCACAGTGTTTTAGTTAGATGTTTTATACGTATACGTACATGCGAATGATGTAGAATAAAATCTTCTTTTTTTATCTATTTGCTCACTCTTTCGTAAACGTATCAATATGATAAATATTGTTTGTAATCAGGATAAATGACCTAGAAGGTAACAACAACAACTACTATGTATCTTTAATAGGTGGTAAGACCCCGTTAGGGAGTCTGTCGGGGTAGCTACCACTCCCTCTTATCTTTTGCTGTGAAATTATAGTACTTAAACAGCCGTATTCCGATCTAAAGAGAGGAGGGAATCAGTGTATTTACAGACTTTGAGTTTTCCATCTTATCCGTTAGGGGCGACAACGCATCTGTAACCTACATTGTCTTCCCCGAACGGGTTCCCCCCTAGTTGTGGCGAGGTGGTTTAATAGCCTTGGCTTGGTCGCCGACGATGAACTAGAGGAACCCACATAGCCGGCCTGAGGTGGCCACTCCGAGAGTGCGAGCCCCCACTTCAGATGTGTTTTAGGCTTGCGGTGAGAGAGGTGTTCACTCTTCCTATCGATGTAGCTGAGGTGGAGTCGCGGGAGAAGAAGAGTGTCTTTCATTTCTAGGACACTTTTAGGGTAAGGAAGTGTCCACTGTGCTGCCGTAATGCGTGTTGCCAGACATCACATGTTTATAAAATAAATTATATTTTTATTTACTCAGACATGAAGGTTTACTCAATATGTTTACCTTCCCCACCAAGAACGTGTTAATCAGCACTTAAAATTGCAAGTAACAATTTCATTAGTGGTGACGGACATCCAATTCATTCCAGTGTGTGAAATTTTCAGCTAGCGCTTAATGACTGAACTTCCATAGCTCTAATGATGATATATCAATGATTAATTATTATATATGTTCACGGTATAAGCAATTTAGATCAATGTTATTTGTTACTGTACTATAAATGCTTATCAAAACGAGAACTTGTACTCCTTCGCCATTACAAACAGTAGCACGCGATCCGTGTTATTGAATTTTTGACCCTGGCTGACTCCCGGGAATTCTACTTAATTATTTACCTAGCAGAGAGTTCCTATGTTGTGTTTTCGATGTAGCTTTTTATAGTCTATTTTTTTAAAGTCTGTATTTCTGTTTTTGTTATAAAAAGAATAAAGAGTTTATTGCAAATATCATCAATATTATGGAGTAGATTTTTTGATCACTATTCATTCATTTTGTTAGTTGATATTCCAAGATTTAAAGTTGGTAAGAGTTAAAATACATACATAAACATAAACACTCACGCCTGTCACCCAGAGGGATAGGCAGAGACTACAGACTTTCATTTGGTACGATCCTGACACACCTCTCTCGCCTCCTTCACATCCATACACCTACGCATACATGCTCGTCGGTTAAGGGTACTCCTAATTTGGCCCGTTTTCAATAAATCGCCAATTTGGTCGATAAATTTTCGCCTAGGACGTCCTTTTCCGACTCTGCCATTCACTTCTGCAACATAAATTTTCTTTGTCACTCTTTCCTCATTCATTCTTTCCACATGACCAAACCACCGAAGCATTCCTTTCTTAATCCTGGTCACATGTTGCAAACCACACTCTTCTCTTATTACCAATTTCTTACCCTGTCGTTCAGATTCAGCCCTAACATACTCCTTAACGACCGCATTTCTACTGCGTTGATTCTACTCTCGTGCTTCTTCTGCCACACCCAACTTTCACTACCATACGTTAAAGTAGTGCGTACGTATACGTGCCTTTTTTGACACATTTTGACTCTTCACAATAGAGTGCAGGGCCCCATTAACTCTATTTTCCGCATTTACTCGTCGTTCTATATCCTTATCATATCTCCCATCCCTGCTAAATACGTAGCCCAAATATACAAACTCATCTACTTGCTCGATCAACTCCCCTTCTATTCTTATTTCACAAATCATTTTACTTTCTTCTCTTTCAAAAACCATAACCTTCGTCTTACTTGCGTTCACTTTCATACCCCTTTCTTTTAATGATCTGTTCATTAATGTAGCCATCATTTGCAACTCGGCAGCCGAAGATGCAAGGATAACTTGATCATCGGCGTACAAAAGGTATTTGACGGTTAACTTACCCATTCTTAATCCGCATTCTTCAACTTTCAAATTTTGCAAACAACTGTCCATAAATAGGTTGAACAGCCACGGGGAAGCCACACAGCCCTGTCTGACACCTTTATGGATGTCAAACCAGTCCGAGTAGACCCCGTTGATCCTAACACAAGCACTAGAGTCCCTATAAAGAAAGAAAGAGAGAAAGAGACCCTAATGCCTGTATCAAGCCAGCGCTCAACCCAAATGAGTTCAGTGTTTGCCATAGCACATCCCTATCCACTCCGTCATAGGCCTTTTCCAAGTCCATGAACGCACAAAAAACCTTTTGGTTCTTGTCCAAAAACTTCTCCACGATCATGCGCATGGAAAAGACTTGATTTGTGCATACCATTCCCTTTCTAAATCCCACTTGCACATGCCAAATTTTTCCATCAGTTTCTTTCATGACCCTTTCAATCAGTACCTTAGCGTACAGTTTTCCCACAATGCTAAGAAGACTGATGCCACGGTAGTTTTTACAGTCCTGCTGCGACCCTTTTCCTTTTTATACTGGGACTATCACGGCTTTGCACCAGTCTACCGGTACCCACTTCAGTTCCTAGCATAAATTAAACAAGGTGTGCAGCAGGCCTGCCACGACTTCCTCTCCAGCCCTTAGCATTTCGAGTAAAACTCTGTCATATCCGGCAGCCTTACCTGCTTTCATGCTTTTCATTGCTTTCATTATTTCATCTATACTTATCTCGCTACCTCTTTCCCCTTCTTTCGGAGTTTCTACTTCACTTAGTACACACGTTGTCTCTTCACTCATAAACACGCTTTCGAAATATTCCTTCCATCTCTTTAAATTGATTAAATCTTTGGTAAGAGTTACTTCGCCCATATCCGCTCAATGCAATAAAAGAATGCGTCTTAGTTAGTTTGAAACACATGTGCTAGAACTAGATGTTTCAGGTTGTCTAAGGCTAAGCCTTTCTAGCGTTAATTGTTTCAGTACCTGTCAGGTTCAGGTAATCCAGTCTTGGTAAGTTTATTATTGGGATTACCCTATAGCCCAATTTCTTATTACACTTCAATTTGTAATTTTCTATGAATGTTTCATAATCCTCACTAATTTTTATAATACGTGCCCAAAAGTGATTCTTTGGTAATGTCATCTTGGAATTCGTTTGTTAACATTATTCAATGGTTGGCGTATATAGTCCAATTTAGAGGGCCGATAGACTGGATCTCGACATTTTCAAGATCAACGAGCCGCGGTTTGCATAGTTGTTTTTAATATAATTGGAATATTGATCAAAATTTTGTTAAAGTTATGGTGCGTGTCTTGTATAGATGGAGGGTGTTCATGTTATAAATGCTCATATAGGAGAATTTCCGGAGACGCATACTCATGGGTGTAAATATATATGAGGTGGTCGGGTGGTTGACTGCTAAAGTACTGTAGCACAATGTTTAGTCCTATATTAGAGATTTACGATAGTAAGGTCTATGATACAAAAGCGTTAATTTAAGATTTCTATGATGCATATAAGCGATATAATAGCAGGTGACGGGGATGGTGCACGCAATTGAGGGAGGGTGGGAGATTCTCTTTAAACTAGGTAAGACTCATCACTTTATTTCATGAGTGGGTATAGGCGAATTAATTCTTACCAACTTTAGTATCATATTTCGGCAAAGTAACGCCGGTTTCTATTAATTATTTTGAGATTTATTTTGTTCATTTTTAAACCACTGGAAAAGCGATACGTATTTGATATATTATTCTGATTACTGGGTATTATTAATGGGTTCAAATACAAGGTCAAAGAAAAAGAAAAGAAAGCTCTCTCGTCCTCCCTCTTTCTTAATGTATTTGAAATATAATTGCTTATGGGTGTGAGACCTGCACTATATGAGAAAGCTCATGATGGCTCAGCGAGGTATGGAAATAACTATGCATTTTTCATCTGCCATTTTTCTGCATCATATACTTCGTAACAAAGATAAAATAAAGATATGTGAAGTAGAAGCAGAATAACCGAAATAGCCCAAGAGATCAGTTAATTGAAGTGGCAATGGGTCGGTCATATAGCTCGACGAACCGACAATTGATGGCGAATAAAGGTTCCCAAATAGTCTCGTACCGAAAAGCGTAGTGTTGTACCCCCCCCCCCCCCTACCCCCCTGGATGAAGTGACGATTTGGTAAGACATGTAGGAATTCGATGGATGCAGTTGGCTTAGGACTGTACTTTGTGGCATTTCATGAGGAGATCCATGTTCACCACAGGACTTTTGACGTATACTGTAATGATTATGAATAAGCAATGAATTCCATCTCAGAAATTTCTTCATAATGTTTCTTTTGTCGCTGATCGCACATTATTAAATAAAAAAAACCTAGAAATGTGTTTCGAGTTTCTTAATCGTATTTATTTTTATGAGTATTAGTTCAACGATTGCGTTAATTTCAAGACGAATAATGATTACAAAGTTTATATCAAACAAATAACGTAAAAATAAATATTGCTTATTTTAATTTAATATTATATTAAAATTATAAATACAAATTGTAGAACAATGAAACTGTAAGTCTTAATGTTAAATGCATTATGTTTAATATATAAACATACCTACATGTTTTATGTAGGCACAATAATTGTAATTATCTTTGTCGTTTCTCTATATAATCTCGAGCGACTGTTCTATCTATCTCAGCTAATGTGCCATATTTACTTACGAGACATTTACAGAAACCTTACTACAGGTATCTAGCACACAGAGAGTTGTTAATGCCTATTAAGGTATATAGTTTATATTTGTATAGTGTTACGTTGAGTTAGTCGTTTTAATTTAAGCTTACTACAATCTACTAATGGATTTGTTACAGATGGCTTGGATTACTCTTAAACTTAAATAACGGCCCCTCTTCCGTGCGGGCCTCTGAGGTGTACAGACGTATTCATTACAATCTGTTTTATCTACTTTTTAACCTTTAAATTTAATTAAATAAAGTTACTGTCCATAAAATTGTGGCTAAAAAATAGGAGTGCATAAAAACGAAGGGAGCTTATTTCCAACCAACTCCTCCTAGTTTGTCTTTGCAGCCTCACAATTATAGATATGGTGACACCCATTTAACCGCCCATCGTCATCTGTACACTAGCACGAGGGCGGTGCGAAGCTCGACGAATCAACGGCGCACGCACATAGAACATCACGTACTACGTAAACGTGGGAGGTACGTAACTGCGCTCCTGGTATAATTCAATTTGCAACCAGTTTTCGGCTGACTACTGTATTTTGTTTGCTTGCTTCTCCTGGTATAGTAAACTACCCACCATCTTGTATTTATAATTATTCACAATCAATTATACTGCCTGTTCTTAACCAGTTATACTTATAATAAAATAATGCCTTTGAAACGCACTCCACTAAAAAAAAATAATGTTTCCGAGACAGATTCAGAAAGCATAGGTGGAAGTGTATCTGACCTTCAAAATAAAGACAACAACAACAGCGCAAACAGGGGACGTTTAAAGAGAAAGCGTGAAAATGAGTTTCATACTTTTATGGAAGAGGTGCGTTCTATGTTTTCTAGTTTTGCATCCGAACAAACAAACAAATTACAAACATTGGAGTATTCGCTATCCGAAATAAAATCACAAAATAATACAATACAACTCTCAATGGAAACACTGTCTCATAAGTATGATGAAATTCAGAAGGAGTTGGAAGGGTTCAGAAAAGAACGAAAAGAATATATAACTTACATAAAACAGCTTGAAAATAAAATAGAAAACTTAGAAAGAGCTTCTTGTTCAAATAAGGTAGAAATTTGAAATATACCGAAAATTCAGAGCGAGAACAAATATGAACTCTCAAATACGGTAAAAAAATTGGTGACATACTAAATTTACAAATAGAAAGCGGAGATATTAAAGATATATATCGTAATACAGCAAAATCTAATATATCAAAACCAATAGTAGTCGAATTTACCTCAGTTTTGACAAAAGAAAGCATTATACAAAACCTTACTTTGAAAGAAAAAAATGAAAAATGAAATACTTCTTTTTTGGGATTTCATAGCACACAGAAACAACAGATTTACATATCAGAAGCTCTTACACCGAAAGGAAGACTTTTATTTTTCCTGGCAAGAGATTTTGCAAAAAGCCATGGTTTCTCGTATTGCTGGACGTCCTATGGGAAAATTTTCCTTCGAAAAAAAGGTTTGCCTCAAATTCGTATTCAAGAAGAAGGGGATCTGGTGAAACTTAAGGATAAAACCGCCTTGTGACTGTTTATTTTATTCTGCCATAACACTCAAACTAACTACCTTAAACATACTATTTTTAAGAACAAAATCAATATTATACCACAATATATTTTATTTAGACTTCATATAATAAATTTTATAAAACATATTTATACCTTGCATATAACACTTTACACTCTACAAACTATTTTATTACCTATTAGAATAATTTTTAATAACATTTCCTATAAATTACTTGCTTTATTAGCAGATATATTGTTTACATTCATTATAAACTTCAGTTTTTGTCGTATGTTATTAGGCCTTAAGCGCTTTATTTTGGGTTATAAATCTTATATTTCATCTCATTTTATGTTCATATGCTCTCATTACTTACACAGGTAATAATAACTTTAGTGAAATAGATAATATAGCTGTATTTGAATCTATGTCTTGTAAAGTCGAAGATTGTAAGAGTTTATTATATCAGCCATCACAATATTTGACTGTACTTACTCAAAATATCCGTAGTATTTCAAGGAATTATATATCTCCTGTGACATTATTATACTGACAGAATGTTGGTTATCCTGTAATTCGGTAATACCTTACATGGATAGTTATAACCATTATATGACAAAAAACTATTTAAACCAAAATGATGGAATAGTAGTATATAGTAAATATAATCATCATATCACTATTGAAGAACCACAATGTCAAGATTGTAACTGTCTTATTATAAAGTTAGGAAAAGATTTTGCATTTCCGGCCATTTACAGATCTCCATCATTCAAAAACATTCAAGATTTCCTTCATTCACTTGATAGAATCCTTGCAAAGCTCTGTGCTTTCAAAAAAGTCTCTATAATTGGTGACATAAATATTAATATTTGTTCAGAAACTAGTGACCCCAAATCTTTAGAATATTTAAATTTATGCTCCTATCATGGACTTTTACCAGCACACAGTATCCCTACTAGAGAAAATAGCTGCTTAGATCACGTTATTTTAAATACTAAATTGCAATCCCGAACCTAAAGTTCGGGATTGCAATTCAATTTATATACTACAATTTATAATATAATATATTATATATAATATAATTATAATAATAATTATATATTACAATCTTCAATCACGGATCACCAGGCCGTACTTTTATGCCTAAAAGTGAAACAAAAAAAAGATTTAGCCCTCGTGACTTTTAATAAATTAAATAGTGTGGCTTTGGAATCCGATTTAAAACAGATTAATTGGAATACTGTATACTCTTCATGTGATCCAAATAAATCCATGCAATTTTTCATAACATCAATTCAAAGGGCTATAGTGTCAAATACTTTAACGACTAAACCGAAAAAACGAAACAGAATCATCAAACCATGGATAACTCCGGGAGTTCTTCGTTGTATGAGACATAGAGATAGTTTGCATATAAAATCAAGACAGTCACCAAATAATGAAATAATCAAGCTAAGCTATACGAGATATAGAAATTACTGTAATAATTTCTTAAAAAAAGTTAAGAGAACATATGAAAAAAATCTATTAATAAATGCAAAGAATAACAACAAAGCTCTATGGGATGCAATAAAAACAATAACATCTACATCAAAACCTAAAAATAAATTAATCGAATTGATAGACCCTACACACGAGCAAAAATCAGTCGATGATATAAATGAGTTTTTTGTAATAATCGGGAGAGATTTAGCAGAAAAAACACTAAAATGCAAAAACATTTCACACAGTGAGTATAACAAAGGATATACTACAAGTTCCTTAAAATCCTTCGTATTGTTAAGTACTGACATAGTAGAGGTTGAGCAACTCATCACAGAGTTAAAGGATGGTTGTTCTGTGGGCTGGGATTGCATACCAAATAAGGTCCTTAAAGACTTCAAACACATTTTCGTCCCTCCATTGACACATATTTTTAACAACTGTTTATCTCAAGGCATATTTCCTACGTTTCTAAAAAAATCTATGGTATTTCCAATTTACAAGGCAGGTAAACGAGACTGTGTCAATAACTACAGGCCTATATCGACAATTCCATCCATCTCTAAGCTTTTGGAACGCATAATCAATAAAAGACAAGTCAAGTATATAGAAGGAAATAACTTTATTTCTAAAAGCCAGTTCGGTTTTAGACCCGTTAAATCAACTAGTGATGCAGTCCATGAGGTTACTGACTATATAGTAGGTAATCTGGATAAGGGCAAGAAAACTATTGGTATATTTTTGGATCTTGCCAAGGCTTTTGACACAGTCTCCATTCCTTGATAACTTGAATACATAAGCTTGAATCTCTTGGAATACGTGATATTCAACTAAATTTATTTAAGGAATGCCTTTGTAATAGATATCAATGTGTCAAAATTAATGATCAAGTTAGTGCAGATCTACCGATTACACACGGTATGCCACAAGGCAGTATATTAGGCCCAAGCTTGTTTATAATCTATATAAATGACCTCTGTCAGCTAAATATCCCAAATTGTAAAATAATTTGCTATGCAGATGACACTGTCTTGCTATTCTCTGATGACTCGTGGGAGAATGCTTACAAAAGTGCACAATTCGGTTTAAATCTGGTTACTCATTGGCTACAACAATATTCTCTTACTCTTAATGTTGAGAAGATACATTTTATCTCCTTTAGTATGCGAAACTCTACTCAACCAACGCCGTCTCTTTCACTAATAGCTCATAGTTGCTGTAATAATAACTTCTGTTCATGTCCTTCCATCACTAAAACTGCTTCCATAAAATATTTGGGGGTAATATTAGACCAAAATTTAACCTTTCGCGAACATGTACTTATTGTTTGTGCCAAACTCAGAAAACTAAGCTTTATTTTCAAAAATCTTCGACATGTGGCGCATCCCAAATTGCTGAAACAGGTATACTTAGCTCTTGCTCAATCAATCCTGAACTATTGTATTACTGTGTGGGGAGGTGCATCAAAATCGATCTTAAAACCCCTTGAAATAGCACAAAGAGCAATCATTAAAGTATGCACTTTTAAACCCTTACTTTCCCTTACGTTTCAGTTATATCAATCCTTTGGAGTACTCACTGTTCGTCAACTATTTATTTTAAACACAGTGTTGAAACAACATTCGTGCTTATCTTATAATAAAGATCTATTGTTATCTAAACGAAGAAAAGATTAAGTTTGCAAAAATAGACCTATTTTTAGTCATTCTTTCGTTAATAAATATTTTTATTACCTTGGACCACTTCTTTATAATAAAATCAATAAAAAGACTGAATTGTACTCTTTAAATAAAAAGAAATGCAAAATTAAATTATTTGAATTTCTTCATCAGCTAAACTTTGAAGAAACTGAAGCATTACTTACTACTAGTTACTTACACACCCTCTTACACACACTCTCATGCTTTCAACATATTATACACAAATAGATACATATTAATACACATTATACTATTTTTTTATATCAAAAAACATTTTGTTACGTTTAAGATTCACATTTCATTTGTTGTATACCTTCTATTTAAGTTATCTTATGTTAGTCTGTTAATATGTAATAGGGAAGAGCACTGTGATCTGAAATACAGATATATATTTATCTAGTTCAGACACAGATGTTCCATCGTTTTTTGTGAACTAGGTATAGAATAGTTATTTATAAATGTGATATTTATGCAAGTTTTGAAAATAAAGTATTATTATTATTATTATTTACTTTTTTATTTTTTAGTATTCTCTCGTTCCCGAGGTATTATACCTTTTTCGCGGGCTGTAAACCAAACGAAATCGGTTAAGTGTTTTAATTTTTAGACAGGAACTTACGAACTATTCTGCAAGTATTCAATATTGTGGCTTTCTGTAGTGATATAAAGATAAGCTTATGGATATCTAGCTCCTTTAAGCTAGAAAAGAGTGAATGGGGAATGACGCCAGTTGCTGATATTACAATAGGTATAGTTTTTACAGTTTTTACTTTCCACTGGGATTTTATTTCGATGGATAAATCAGTATATTTGGCTATTTTTTCATTGTAGGTAGAGGTCAAATTGTGAGTGTTTGGTATAGCAATATCTATAAGATAAACTGATTCGTTTCTTTTGTCATGTAGCGTAATATCCGGTCGATTATAATGCACGGTCTTATCAGTTAATATAGTTCTGTCCCAGTAGAGTTTGAAATCGCGAGAGTCAAGTATGATTTCTGGTTTGTATTTATAATATGCTATTTTTTCATCTATAACTTTATATTTATATGCTAGATACTGGTGAACGATGGCAGCTACTTGGTCGTGTCTATGTTTATAGTCGGTCTGTGTTATTGAGCTTCAGGCACCAGTGATATGCTGAATGGTTTCTGAACTATTATGACAATGTCTGCAAAGGTCTGATTGTAGAGTGTGGTCTTTAATTATATATTTCCTGTAGTTTAGTGTGTTTGGTCCTGAATTGCTAACATAAAGCCTTCCGTTTCAGGGAAGAGATCTCCGCGCCTGAGCCACATGTTAGACGCTACCTTGTCTACGTTTGTGTTCATCAAGTCACGGCGGTGTCTTCCATGTAACGTCTTCTGCAACCAGCTGTTAATTTTATCCTGTGCAGAGACAATAATTTCATTTTTCTGTTTTCTTTGATCTTTGAGGTTTAAAGGAGTAAGTTTAGTATCGGCTTGAACAACAACATTATGAAGCGGACTATTATTGGCTTGATAAAAGAAGTTTCGCATAGCTGAAATTTGAGAGTTATGAAGATTTTTTATATCAATCACACCTCTTCCACCTTCTACTTTAGGTAATGTGAGTCGTTCGCTACAAGATCTAGGGTGGTTTTTTCTGTATTTAGTCATAGTTTTATTGATGAGACGTTGCAGATTTATTAGGTTGCTTCTAGACCATTGAATTATACCGAATGAATAAGTTAAAATTGGGATGGCAAATGTATTTACAGCTTTTATGGTGTTTCGTGCATTTAGATGTGTGTTAAGTATTCTATTTAGGCGTAATTTAAATTCTTTTTCTAATGTTTTTAACGTGTTTTTGGTGAATCTGTCGTGTCTGAGTAAATCCTAGATATTTATAACCAGCGTTTTCATCTACAGGTTCAATGGTTTCACCTGTCTGGAGAGTATATGAATTTTGTTCTACTTTGCCTCTACGAATAGATTGTATCCTACATTTATTTATTCCAAATTCCATTTGAATATCAGTTGAGAAGCTTTCCGTTATGTCAGCAAGAGTAAGTAAATCTTTTAAACTACTCCCATACAATTTTATGTCATCCATATAAAGTAAATGTGATAGTGTATGATGTGTATTTCCGTTAGTGATTTTATACCCCTTGTCATTTCTATTGAGAAGGTTAGATAAAGGATTTAAAGCCAGGCAGAACCAGAGGGGGCTTAAGGCTTCACCCTAAAAAATTCCCCTTCGGATTGTTATTGTATCAGTCTCTAAACAGGAGTCACCATTGTATAGCTTGAGAGTAGTTCTCCAATGAATCATTGTATTTTTCAAGAATTCTCTAATTTTGTGATTAATTTTATAATGTTCTAAAATGTATATTAGCCAACTATGGGGTACTGAGTCAAATGCTTTTTTGTAGTCAATAAACATGGTGAAAATATTTCTTTTTTTTGGTGACTGCTTGTTTAGAGACGATTGCGTCAATTATCAACTGTTCTTTACAACCTAGACCATTTTTTCTGCATCCTTTCTGTTGTTCTGCTAATATATTATGAGAGATAGCGTGCTTGTAAATTAATTGGCTAAGACAAGACGTAATGATCTTATAAATGTTTTGGAGGCAAGTAATTGGCCTGTATATGGCTGGATTTTTTGAGTCACTTCGCTCCTTAGGTATCATGTAAGTTGTTCCTAGTGTAATGTAGCTTGGTAATAATTCTGGTGTTTTTATAAAAGTGTTGATATGTGACAGTAAGAGCGGATGTAAGGAAGTAAACTTTTTATACCAATAATTATGGATTTTGTCGCTTCCAGTCGCTTTCCAGTTGTGTGTTTTGTTAATAACTGATTTGAATAGATTCATGTCTATTTCATCGAACATCATTTCTGGTAAATCTACAAATAATTCCCTATCTTGTTTTATCTAATCGCTTTCTCTGTGTGTTTTGGGGTTTGACCATATATTGGACCAAAATTGATGCAGCTGTTCTGTTTCAGGTATTTCTACTAGTTTATTATTATCAATAATATCATGTGCGTTTGTTAGGTTTCTGTAGAATGTTTTTGCATTATTATAAAATGCTGTATTTTGTTGTTTTCTTAGAGTGGTTTCTTTATATCTTCGTAGTCGGTTTGCAAGTGAACTAAGCTTTTGTATGAGGGTGTCTAGGAAATGGGCTAGTTTCTTGTTTTCTTGTACATGCATTGAATGTATTTTATAAGCTGCTGTAATTTTTTCTATTTCGCATTTGAGCTTAGTGCTTGTATTGCCATTTATATATTCCGTTAATCTTCCTATATTAACTCTAAGATTTGAGATTCTGTCTTCTAGTCTCATTTGCCATTTAGGGGTTCGTTTTTTCTGATATGAGGAGTTATTTTCAGGGTCCATTATTTTGTATCCATTATAAATTGAAACAGTAGCAGCTGCACAGTATATAGCATTTGGAATCGTGTAAAAGTCTGAATCAGGTGGTACATGGACAGGAAGCAGCGATTGGTTAATGTAATGTACAATGCTCGCCAGTTTTTTAGAATTTTTTTGTTTAGGTGTGCTAGGTCTAGTTGTAGGATCGACGTTTTTATATTTATTTAAAAGCATTGCAAATGTTCCATCAAATTTATTTCGTATGTTCCCAATAAGTTTGTTGTAATTATGCTGAATTTCATTATTTTCGTCTTCTTGTTCTGCATTATAATCTGTGGGTGTATTTGTATCCGGGCAAATTTGTGTATTGCTTGGTGAGATTAGGCTTTCATGCATCCCGAGATTCTGAGTGGCGGGTTGGATGTAGTCAAATCTATAATTATCTTGTAAGAATATGTCAGGTTCTGTGTCGTCATTTGCTGTTTTATTCTGGGTAGCCATCTCTATTGCAATTTCATCCTGTAATTCTTGGAGTCTATTTGCACTTAATAGTTCATTATTAATGATTGCTCTGTATTGATCTGCTACGCTTTGCTCAGATACGTGAGAAAAATGTGGGAATTTGGTGATAAAAGATTGATGTAGAGGACGTCTGTAAGCAGTTTTGTTAGTCCCACCATTAGTAATTCTGTAGAAAATTTTTACGATGAATTCATTTAAGTCGTTGTCCCCATGCATTCTTTGGTTACCGGTTACTATATTATTAATTTGCGGGTGCTCATTGTTATGATTATTGTCTAAGTAGGTTTTCACTTCGTCACGTATTACTTGAACCTGTTCAGCAGTTAATAATTTACCGTTAGTTATTGCCCTACGTTGGTCACCTACTCGCTGTCTGCTAACATCTATGTCTGGGTATTTTTCTATAAATTTTGCATGAAGTTGGGGTATTATTATTACTCACTCATTAAAACTAAACTTAGTTTAATTACTTAAATAATAACAAGTTAGACCATATTAACACAAATTATTTTGTGCCAGATTGAAATCAGATGTATGTAATAAAAACTTTAGGTTAAAAATTTAAATCATTTTATAAATATGCGAGAGGTTGTGTTACTCTAGCGGAGCGTCATATCGATGGCTGTGGGTTAGAATTGAGGGTATTCCGAGAATCTCCCCCCCACTCGTTTGTGTAGTATAAAGTTCACTGTAGGCGTCGTACGCGAGAGATTATTTAGAAGTCATTCTACGTAGTAGAAGTGCTGGTGCAGGCAAGGAAGATGGTTTTGCTGGGAGGCTACCCTGTGTTACATTGAGATGGTTAGTGTTGCTGTTGGATTGCATACTTTGGTGTTATCGTGTCATTATATCCTTCACGTTACACCCGTGTGTATTGAGACGGGGATATATTACGGTATGGTCAAATTGTATTTGTCTATACTGAATGTATAATGCAGTGCGCTGTTATATTCGTGATAATTATAATTGCGCAAGCAAGAGGAGAAGTTGAATATACGCTCTCACATTTTTATTCTTTTTTACAAATAATCTCATCCTGATGTATTTCTGAGATTAGAAATGGGTTCTGCTGTCGTATTTGCTAACAAACATATTTTATTCAAACAAATCAATTTTAAGTTATTTATATTATTTAACTTATTATTAAAATAAAATAAAATAAAAAAAAATAAAAAAAAAATAAAAAAGCATTTTATTTCTTGCATTCCATAGTAAAATTTCATTAACAGTGTGCATGCAAAATAGATAAGAAATAAATTAAAATTAATGTGGTTATGATTAACACATAATTAGATTTTAATAATGATATATTCAAATCTAATTCATTTTTGTAGTTTCATTAAAAATATATAAGTAAAATTTGGTTAGTTGTTGATTTAAATTGAAGTTAATATTGTAATTGACATTACATAGTAACAATATTTAATTTGATGTTTTTTTTTTTAACAAGAACCCTCTCCATGAGAGGTAAAGGCCTCCTCCAGAGAAGCCCAGTACTTTCTATTCTCTGCCGCTCGCCGCTTAACTTATTATTAACTGAAGGAAAATTACACTATTTTTTACATTTTATCATAGATGGCGCTCTTTTGAAAATGTAAATCGTCGGCGTAGTTTCAAGTTATTACACAACGGTTAAAACTATTTTTTTAATACAGTTGCCCAAAAAGTGGCGTATTGCAGGGACGTATAGCGTTCTGGATGTGGGCTATTACATACTCGATCTTTTTCTTTACCTTTTCCGAACTCGTGCGTTCTCTTTCCCAACTGTCAAAATAATGTCTATTAAAAAGAAAAAACCAACCACGAAGTTTTTACTAAAAAAAAATCATAGAAGTTCTTATGATTCATGCAAATATATCTAAAAAGTATTTGTTTCAATATTAGATTTAATGATTTGATTCAATGAGTTAGGTTAGGTTTCATTTCATTACATCTCATTAAATTTCATTTTCATTTCATATCAATAAAAAAATTCTATTGAGGACTTGGCTGTATGGGCGTAGTTCCCTTTGCCTACCCAGAATGGATGAAGAAAACAAATAAAATCTCTGCTTATATTATTTTACAGTTGGCGCCATTTTCTGAAAATGTTCTTTGCGAGTTTAGTTGCTTGTTGCATAAAATGAGTAATTTCGACGATATTTTACTTGAATTAACACCACCGGAACTCAGTATAATTACACAAAATGCTTCGCAGAACATTTTACCGGAAAAGTAAAAAAGTCGCTACATATCTAGTATCTACATACGACGAATTTATTGCGTGGAGAGAAGAGAAAAAAGTAAATAGTTTTTCAAAAAATGTTATGTTGGCATCCGATGGCATACATGGCTCCGAACTCTCAGCAAAATTAAAACCTTCAACGTTATGGTCGAGGTTTTCGATGATAAAAATCATGCTGAAAATAAGGAACAACGTGGATATAAGTGAATACCCAAGTTAGTTGAGTTTATTGTGTTTTTATTATTTTATTAAATTGCTTCATTTTTTCGCAACTGTATTAAAAATAGTTATTCAGTACACGTGCAGAACCGTCATTGCAACTTGTTCCGGACATTTGTCGGAACTCTTTGCAATGACGGCCTTTCTGCACTCGTAATGAAATATACTATTAACCTTTATATATAGATATGGTATTTATTTGAAAAGACCCTACGTTATCCTGTTTATAACTAAATGCTTAAGTAACTCTGGTGGGAACAATGGTTGGCTTCATTTTTAAAATTTACCGTGCTTGCATATTTTTAGGCTTGTTTGGGTTAGAAATATCTTTCGATACATAAATATCGTACACGTTTGATCCTCTATAAGAATAACTCGACATTTTCTCGATATTCAATATATGAAACCTTTTTAGCTGCAATCCTTTGACCTTTACTGTAGATTCACAAGATAATCAACTTACGCAAAATGCGGGTACCCAGATTTTGTAAATTTATCTATAAATAATTCATATTTAGAAAAGTTTTTTTATGCCTTCTTTCTTTTTTATGCCAAACGGATTATGTGGTGGCACACCACTGTGAATTAAAAGGTTAAATCCAGACAGTGTACTGACCACTGTTCATTCACTTTGGAAGAGCGACCAAAGGTTGAGTTCTTATTTTAGTACGGGACTTCTGTAAGTATGTGCTTATATTTGCATGTTTTACTATTAGAAAACATCTTTAGCGTTATTAATGTTTTAGTTGTGGTTTGGTCCGTTCGCTGTAACAGCACACAAATAATTTTTATTACTTATTAA
>JAUPFT010000003.1:46444161-46614161 GCA_036936625.1 Parnassius smintheus behrii
TTAAAATTTTAATAATAAAGCATTTCGTACGTCTCAGCCGAGGCGCAAATATTTTTCGGCCGCAAATTTATAAGACCGATTTGTTATTTAAACATAAACATGGTTTTTTAATTAAATCTATCAATAATAAAACGACACGCATTTTTATTGAATACTTCCCATTCAATTCACAAAGTACCTATTATATAATTGTTTATATAAAAAAGTATATTTAAGTACAATCATAAAACTAAATGGAAACATAAAGTAGGAAAATGCATTGAGTTATAAAACACATAAATCAATGGGCAAATGTAAAATGCTGGAGGCAGGCAGCCCTATCGCATGTTTACGTACCGCACGGCTGTATGATTTATTTCTAAGATACGGCCGAGTTACAATATAACGTGACGTAAGCGCATCGGTTGGTAGGTACTCAAATAATATTATGTTTGCGGCGAAATACGGACGCAGCGACCAGCGACGCGGCCTCCTCCTACAAACGCATATAGCGTAATGCCGCCCGCACTCTGCGCATGCCCTTTTAGCATAGAAGTCACACAATTTTCGGAATTATTTCAATTAAAAGAGAAAAAACGAACTTAAAAATTTAAATAAAACGTGGAGTCTAATGAAGTCACGCTCTGTCTCCCTCGTGCTCTAATTCAGAATCCCGAAACCTTTCAGCTCGAGTTACGTAACCGCTTTCAGTGCCTAGAAGATTGCAATGCAGTGGAATTGAATGACAAGCTCGTGGAAACTGTCCATGCGGTCGAAACTAAGTTCTGTAAGACCTGCTGCAGCAGAACACAAAAACTCTCCGATCACACTCTTAATCTCATGGCTGTTAGACGGGAGATTAGGCTGCAATCGTCAACAGATTTGACAGCATACAGGCAACTCTCACTTTGACAACAGACAGATCTCCAAATGTACGCGCCGAGTATTACGCAACTTTAATACTGCTCGTATTAAAGAAACGATCGAGCTGAACCAGGGCTCCAAAGTCTTTGCCAAATATACCAGGTGGTCCCATAATGAACTGGCCTGATATAGTTCAACGCGACATGTCGCTACATGTTGTGTTGCATTAAATAGTACGTTTATCGTGCACTTAATATAAGAAACATGCATCGACATGAAATGCTTAGTCTTAGTTTAACAGGCATTTGAATAACGAGAGTCGCGTATTTTTTCAAAATGTCGAAAACTGAGTATCGAAGTGTCATAAAGTTTCTGTTCAAAGAAGGTTTATCCCCTGCCCAAATAAAAGAACGATTGGATGGTGTGTATAAGGAGTCTGCCCCCTCCTATAGCAAAGTGAAAAATTGGGTGAAAGAGTTTCGCCTCGGGAGAGAAACCGTCGAAGACTTTGGCCACGACGGTCGACCTGTGGAAGTGCTCACTCCCGAAACGATTGCTCTTATCGAAGAGGAGGTTCTGAGTGCCCGCCGTTTGAAGATTAGAGAAATTGCAGCAAGGCTTGGGCTCTCTAAGAGTACCGTTCATCGCGCGATCCATGAACATCTTCACATGAAAAAAGTGAGTGCAAGATGGGTACCGAAACTTCTTTCAGCGGTACAGAGACAGGAAAGAGTGCGCTGCGCTTCGGAGTTTTTGGATCCTTGTGGCGAAAATCCAAAGACTGTGATCGAGCGGCTAGTAACTGGTGATGAAACTATGATCTTGTATTATGATCAACAAAGCAAGCGCGAGTCAATGGAATGGCGTTATAAGGGTGAAAAGCCCCCTGGAAAGGCAAAGATGCAACAATCGACTAAAAAACTGATGTGCACAATATTTTGAGATTTTCAAGGCATTTTGATGGTGGATTTTAAAGAACGTAATACAGTCGTGAACGGCGAATATTATGCTTCTTTAATGTATAAATTACGGGACAAGATAAAGGAAAAACGAAGAGGCAAGCTGTCTAAAGGTGTCCTGTTGCTCCAAGACAGCGCCCCTGTTCATACCGCTGGTGTTTCGAAGGATGCAGTTCGTCAATGCGGGTTCACAGAAGTTCAACATCCACCTTACAGTCCAGACATGGCCCCGTCCGACTATTATTTATTTCCAAATTTAAAGCGGGACTTAAGAGGAAGAAAATTTTCAAGCGATGAAGAGTTGCATGCGGCCGTCTTCAGTCATTTTGAGAATAAAAAATGTGATTATTTTTATAAAGGTTTAGAGATGTTGATTCACAGATGTCAGAAGTGTGTTAGTATTCATGGTGATTATATTGAAAAATAAAATTGGTTTCGTCTCATTTCCTTCATTGGTTCATAGTTAGGCCAATTCATTATGGGACCGCCTGCGTATGTCTGCCAGTAAGAGCCAACTGTCAAAGCTGAAGACTGAGTGTGGCAACATCGTTTCCGGGACACCTGAGATTCTGAGTGAGATTATGAGGTTCTATGAGCAGCTGTACACATCACCGTTGGAGCCACACGCAAGTATGAGTAACGATCCAAGAGCAAGTCTTATCCGACACTATTCCGATGATATCCCGGACGTCAGTCTGAGCTAGATTACAATGGCTCTCCACCACCTCAAAAACGGCAAGGCCCCGGGCGAGGATGGAATTACAGCGGAGCTTCTGAAAGCGGGTGGAACACCGGTACTTGAAGTCCTTCAGAAGCTCTTCAATTCCGTCCTCCATGGTGGCACTACTCCGGAGGCGTGGAGCAGAAGTGCGGTGGTCTTGTTCTTTAAGAAAGGCGACAACGCTCTCTTGAAGAACTACAGACCGATTTCCCTTCTGAGCCGCATCTACGTGCTGTTTTCGAGAGTCATTACGAATCGTCTCGCACGCAGACTCGACGACTTCCAGCCTCCCGAACAAGCCGATTTCCGAAAAGGCTTCAATACCATAGACCACAAACATACCCTGTGGCAGATTGTACAGAAGACCAAAGAGTACAATCTGCCATTTTGCCTGGCATATGTGGACTACGAGAAAGCCTTTGATTCCGTCGAAATTTGGGCGGTGCTACAGTCCCTTCAGCGGTGCCAAGTTGACTGTCGGTATATCAAATGCTGAAGTGTTTGTACAGTTGGGCTACGATGGCTATCCGAGTACAGAACCAGAGTTCGAAACCTATCCAACTGCAGAGAAGTGTAAGACAGGGTGATGTTATATCCCCGAAACTCTTCACCGCTGCGTTGGAAGATGTTTTCAAGCTACTGGACTGGAAAAGATACGGTATTAACATCAACGGCGAGTACATTACTCACCTTCGATTTGCCGACGATATAGTCCTTATGGCAGAATCGCTAGAGGACCTTAGCATTATGCTCAATGACCTCAATGGTGTCTCCCAACGGATAGGTCTTAAGATGAAAATGGACAAAACAAAGATCATGTTTAGTGTCCATGTCACAACTATGCCGGTAGTTGTTGGGTGCACTATTTTCGAAGTTGTTGAAGAGTACGTTTGCCTGGGACAAATAGTCCGACTAGGTAAGTCCAACTTCGACCGAGACGAGATCGACGGATTCAACTCGGCTGGGCAGCGTTCGGGAAATTACGACACATCTTCTCGTCAGGTATACCTCAATCTCTGAAAACTAAAGTGTATAAACAGTGCGTGTTGCCAGTGATGACTTATGGATCTGAGACGAAGTCCTTCACAGCTGGCCGTACGAGGACGCTCAAGGTCGCTCAGCGAGCTATGGAGAGGGCTATGCTCGGAGTTTCTCTGCGTGATAGACTCAGAAAAGAGGATATCCGCAGTAAAACTAGAGTGACCGACATAGCCTAACGGATTAGTAAGCTGAAGTGGCAATGGGCTGGCCATATAGCTCAAAGAACCGATAACCGATGGGGAAGAAAGGTTCTCGAGTGGCAGCCTCGTACTGGTAGGCGTAGTTTAGGGCGACCCCCCGCTAGATGGAGTGATGATCTGGTAAGACATGCAGGAAGTCGGTGGATGCAGGTGGCTCAGGACCCTGCTTTGTGGCATTACTTGGGGGAGGCCTATGTTCAGCAGTAGACTTGTGAAGGGCTGTAATGATGATGATGATGATGTACACGCTCGTCGACAAATCACGAGACAGGCCGAGTACGAGTGTGTACATGGTGCGCTCCTCGCGTCGCGTCTCTACTCGTGGCCCTCGTGCGCTCTCGTAGGGGCTGTACACGCTCGTCGAGACACCACGAGATAGGCCAAATACGAGTGTGTACGTGGTGCTCTCATCGTGTAGTATCGCGTCTCGTGACCCTCGTGCGGTCTCGGAAGCGTATCGGTTTTTTGCGTTCGAGTCAAAGGGTCTCGTGAATAGGGTTGCCAGTTCTTTAAACCGAAAAGCCGGACAGACCATCCAGTTTAGCCGGACATTTTGGTAAAAAGGCCGGACACCCTTAATTATACAGTCTTAGTATAACATGACAGTATATTTTTAAAGTAAAACAATCCTTATATCATTACTATAAAATTTTAAATTCTAATGAAATGGCAATAAAATTGAATGAATCAGTGTTCTTTATTATTAATCATTCAATATTCATTACAATATTAATTTCAATAATTGCAATAGTATGTATTTAATTACATGAAAAATATAAAAAATGACTAAATATAAAAAGCCTAACAAAAGCCGGACAGGCCGGACAAGGTATAACTTGGCCGGACACGCAATCAAAAAGCCTGACTGTGTCCGGCTTTATCCGGACGTCTGGCAACGCTACTCGTGAGTCTCGCGATGAAAGCGAGAGCATACTAGGTATATTGTATTCACCGTACATGGTTCAGTTGCGGTAAATAGAAACCATCCACAATCTTCTTATTTGCCGTGGATTATTAATTTTAATTTTATGGTAAATGTGTAAAAGTTATAATAACTAATAGCACAAAGGCAAAACGCTGCAAGTTTCATCCAGATCCATCTCAGCGGGCATACGGAGTTCAAATGATACAACGACTGTGTACATAGTGTGTTCTCGTGCCGAGCCTCAACACGACGAGAGGCACGCGAGGCGACGAGACGAGCGTTTACAGCCGGCATTTTAATGATTGTTATCCATCAAACGATTCCTAGAGCCACATTTTTCAATCGGAAGGGTATATATACCGTGAGTTGTGACGTTAATACTTGAAGAAAATTTTGGAATGCTCTTAAGTTCTCACTATAATAAATTGCGTGTAATAATTGATAACTGTTATTAAAAATACTTTACCCATATTCACTACTCTCATTATCATCATAATCGTGGTAATTGCAGGTCTACATTCCACTGCTGTGCGTAGGCCTCCACCAAGTAATGCCACGAAAACATGGTCCAGACCATCTGCATTTATCGGATTCCTAAATATAATACGTCGGTATCTATATAGTTTTCTCATTTGGTTGGGTTCCATAAATGTATAATTGTGAACGAAAACATAAATAATAATAAAATAAAATAAATACATAAAAATACATAAATAAATAAAAGCCCAACCAGATGGAAGCCCTCGGCGGACAATGCGGGCGGTATCGAGGAGCATTTGAGCCCGGAGCAGTCCGTCACGGAGTCCCAGTCGCCTCAGATGACCCGAGATGCTGACTGGGATTAGCCCGTTTGCAGAAACGACTACAGGTATAATTTCGGTCGACAGCCCACCCCACATGCTATCAACGCTATCAACGTTTTTCCATATTTAATATAACAATTAATCCCTCAAAAAATTTGGTACCAATTAGAATATTACAATCGTTGTGACCATTATAAATTGGTATGAACCTAACCTTACCTACTCGTACACGTTATATTTAACAAGCGATCGTCTCAATTTTTTTGCCTCCACAATTTATAAATCATTAACTCACATCAAATATTGAAAAGTTACAAAAGATACAATAGGTATTATGGGTTCCAAATACCTCTTCAGGTAAATAATATACTAAATAAATTTTGTTTTGGAACATATCTTTTGTTGAAAGTAGTGAATTTGCGGCGAACAGTTTACGAGAACGTCGGACATTATTATGTTCACTACGAAAACGTTATAATACCAAGAGACTTATAGACCTTTTACGTCGCTTCTTTCACGATGCATCATAACTTTTAAAGTGTTAAAAATTATTCGTGAGTGTGTTTGTATTAATTATATAAATAAATTTGTTTTGTTAATTGTATTATTATGTTTACTTGTTTGAATAAAAGAACTCAAGTATGTCGGTACGATGATATTATGAAGTTCCAGTAAAGTGCAACGCTTAAGGGTCCATACATCACATACTACTATGAAAAGAAATGAAAAGTATTTGTGCACGAGGTGATTTATATTATGACTAATTCAAAACAATTATCGCGACTGTGACGCTAGTACTAGCCAAATAGACATAACATACATATATGTATAATCATATATTCATACGTGCCTTAAAGATATTATGTAAAGTTATTATAACTTTCTATTCATTTTTAAAAGATACAGTATAGTAAATATTTTCAGTCTATGTGCACAGGACATGCTATTCTTTATATATTTTTTTAGATTGTTACGTGACATTCTTTCTCTTTTTCTCCTTTTTTATCGAAGCAATAATGTCAACCGAGCAGACAGTTCACTTGTAGTGAGTAGATACTGCAACCCTCTTTTCTCCAAATGTATATGGAAAAAAAGAAAGAAACACTTTATTTTGGCACAGACAAATTGACGTACTACAATTTACTATTTATTCAATATAGATTATTACATAATACTTACTGAAAGTCGTTTTATTATTTACCACTGGTTTAGAAAATATCTCTTTCCTGGGAAGAAGACACCCAGCGGGATTATATTTTTAAACATATATAACTTTACAATAATTTGTACAATTTTTATGAATATTAATAGAACCAGCATGGTGGCGATCACCTTATTTGAGGGGGTTATTTTCATTCATGTATTACTTGATTATTTTGTAATAACACTTTTTATAAAAAATTTCATTAATAATAATTTTGAATTTGTTTATTGACAAACTAAAATTTTTCTGGCATTTTGTTGTAAATGACTTACTAATTCTAAACTAAACTAGCATTACACGCTTGTATTTGTCTCTAGTGTTTAAATTATGAACATCTTTATTCTTGTCTGAGCTACATATTTATGTTTTCATGTACATAAATTACATTACCATAAATAAGTTGCGGTGCCAAAATTAATGTGCATTATTTAAATCTTTCTCTGAGGGACTACAAATATGGTTTCAATGTCAGTCGCGTTATTTAATAGCAAAGTTCTATAGGACCTTGCGCTATGAAAGTTACTGAAATAAACTAATTTAGCTGTTTCAACATGGGAAACGTCTAATCTTTCTTATAACATATGCCGCAGAACTAAGTCTGGTTGCTCATTTAAGATATATGGGGGTCCATTGAAGATTCGTGTAAATAGTAATTCTAAGTAAAGCAGTGGTATCCACAAGACTCAACAAAATGGGGAGGCCATTTAAGAGCACATTGCAATCCGAATATTTAACGTTATGTTTTGTAAATTTAATACATTTTGTTTTATTGCCGTTTAAAAGCAAATTGATGACGAGAAACCATTTATTTCGATGGAGTATTATTTACAACGTCATAATTAATTGACTACCGTTTGAGTTTGAAAATTAAAGAGTTATAATAAGCAAATAGAACTATGTCGTGATTTTTGAGTTATTCTACCTATATACGAAAGTATAAGTCTAAGCGCAATATTTTTGGCACCGTTATGTTGTAGTTTTCTTATTAATATCTCATGATGAACACAGTTATAAGCCCTGGAAAGATCACAAAAATACCTAAGGCATCTTGTGAATACTTACAGGAATTAAAAATATATTATTTAATAAGCCCAACGCTCGACACGATCGACGACAGCAAAGCTTGTGAAATCAAACTGATTTTATGGAGTAATTTAATTGTAACTTTTTGAACGGTAGATCCTCAACTATTTTTCAAACTTTCGATTGATAGTTGGTAGTACAGAAATACGTGTAAAGTTATCCAGGTCTAATTTACTAACAGATTTAAATAAAGGTATTACTTTACAATGTTTCTTAAATCAGTAACCTCAACAGATTTTATACGTGGTAGAGCCACGTTGCAGATATATTATGGTTGTAACAAAAATGGGTCGGCTCGACCGGGGAAGTACCACGATCTCACAGAATACCAATGTAAAATGGCAGCTTAATACTGCTGTGTTTCGTATGGTTAGTGTAGAGATCCGGAGACCCTTTTTTACTGGAAAGGAGGCGTTCGATCTTAATCCTCGGGGGTGACAACGCATCAGAGTTTTGGTTCTTAATTAAGGATAGACTGTGCCAGCACACAGACACCCTCATTCTATAAAAAATAAGATTCGATACTAGTTTTAAAAAATATAACAATTTGCACCTCGCAATGAAATCTATTAAGGCTGCAATAACTGTAATGGAAATCACCTATAAATCTGCAATTTTTATGTACATAATGGAGGTTTTGTAATATTTTACAATACCTTACGGTAATACTTCTTAAAATCTAAATTCTTTTATACTCATATTAACATAATAAATGTGTATTTGTACGTCGAAGGCGTGCCAAAAAAAATTCACAACCAAGCGTGTGACCATCCATCCTCGTAGCAGAACCTATTTAATAAAACAATAATCATTAAAATTGGTTCTTAATTGACAAAGATATCACCTAGCATACATTTAATAAAACCTACTTTATTGTCGGTTGGTAAAAAAAAAATTCTTAGATACTAGGCTGCACTAAAAGTATCGGGAATGGAATATTTCCACTGTTCCTGTCATATTAAAATCTTTTTAATTGAAAAATCTTTGGTTTTAAAAATCGAATACCATTTATTTATTTAAAAAAAGATTCTCGGTCTTGTCACAAGGTTTGTCAAACTTGTTTAGTCGTTGAGAAAATGGAATTGACTCGAGAAAATTCAAGAGCGATGATTTATTATGACTTTCGAAGTGGTTTAACACAAAAACAGTGTAATGACCGAATGATTTCTGCATTTGGTGATGAAGCCCCATCTAAAACCACAACTTATCGCTGGTTTGCTGAGTTTCAACGTGGATGTGTCAAGCTCAGTGATGATCCCAGTCAAGGTCGTCCAAAAACTGCAGTCACCCAAGAAAACGTTGATGCTGTGCGTAAGCTGATTGAGGAAGATCGACATGTAACATACCGCGAAATTCAGGCAACTTTAGACATTAGCATGAGTCAATACAAATAATCTTGCATGAACAATTAGGAAGAACAAAGAAAAGAAACCCACAGTATTCAGGAATAGAATGCCATAGAATAGACTAAAATGGAATCATTTTTATTCAATGTAGATTACAAGAATACTAATTGAAGATCATTTACGCTTTACCACTGTTTCAGAGTAAACCTCTGTTTCTGGGAAGAACGAACAATAAACCGAGAGCGACATTAAAAGCATTGCAATATAATATTTTATACAATTAGGTTTGGAATATATAGAAACAGCATGGTAGCGATCACCTCCTTCCAAGGGATTATTATCCCCTGCTAAACATTTTTTGCTTAATTATAATTTTCTCGAACTTTGTTGTAAAAGCGTATACATTGCTCCATGAAGGAATTACTGGCTCTTTGGAATCAAGTAAATAGGATAACTAACGTGTGCTTTTTAATAGTATATACAGAATGTACATCACTATTTTTAATATACTTATTATTGATTTTATGTATAAAATATATATATATATATATATATATATATATATATATATATATATATATATATATATATATATATATATATATATAATAAAGCTATTAAGCCACTGAAGCGTGCTTCTAATATAAATTGTCGTTATCCGTAATTAAATCAGTAACAACAACAGATTCAGGTCCGATTGTTTTGTCATTGTCATTGCAACTAATTAAGCAAAGGTCACGAAAGACGTCGCAAGCGTTAAAAGTAGCACCGATATTGTATTATTTTAAATGAGAAATATCATAAGCTAAAAAGTAGAAGTCAAGATTATCATATAGTTAACTTTAAAAAGTCTGTGATTAGGACTCATTACATTTCTACTTTACTAGTTAGGAAATGTATCCGATAGTGGAATGGATATAAGTTTCTCGCGTTATGATTGTTTATAATCGATTGGCGAACGCAGTACTAGACGAACAAGATAGATATATTGAAATTCTAATTGCGCATCTCATTTATTTAATTTATAAATCACCTGCGTTGCACACACGTGCGTTGCACATTTATATTTGTACATATGCGAGCGCGCGCACGACAATTCACCAAAATTCATCGCCATCGAATATGGGGTATATCAACGCATTATGAGACAAACAAAGAAACACTCAAATTTACACGTTTAAGTATACATACTGTAACGCTCCCCCCCTCTACCTCTACTGTATAAAAAAAATTTATAATATTAAAAATATCCCCTTTTCAATAACATTATATATATGTATGTGACCAGGATTAATAAATTATGTTTTGATCTTTCTAAATGATCTTTCAAAAGGTTCATTAATAGGCCGTTTTTAATATTTTGGCGTGATCGTCTTAGTTAGGACCCTTATTTACGTTGTGTTTGTTTAGTAACTTAGTTCTTTTAGGTGTCTTTTGGAAGAATGAATATTCACTGGGGCAATTGAAAGCTGTTGGTAGTGCCTTATAAGCTAAGTGAACCCCGTTCACAAAGACAGGGCTCGAAAAAGGTTAAGAACATAAACGTCTCTATTCCACTTGTATCAGGTTTACATTATTAATTTATTATTATTTATCCCTTCCCGCTTGGAAAAGGCTCACAATATATTTATACAAAAAATACCCGATACAAAGGCTTCGCTCTCCTACATTTATTTAAAAAAATGTAGGGGAGGTACACGGCCCCACACACGCCGTGCACGGTGAGCGCCAACCATTTTGATGCACTAACATGATGCACTAACATACGATTCATGCCTGCATGACCACTTGTTGGTAACAGGTGAAAGTCATTAAGTACCGTGGTAATTTCTGCTTTATTATTTATTCGCTTAATGTCTTTAATAATCAAAAATCGTGGTGACGCTATTTTATACATTTTTATGCTGCGCAGCAAACTCTTAATATTTTTCTCATTACTATTGTTTTTAATTATGATTAATTCTTTTATATTTAATTTTATGCACATTTTTCCTAGATCTCTCGCTAACTCTTCTAGAGACGATAACGATCGAGAATATAGAAATATGGTCGATAACGACGGGTTATACGTGCAATGTTTAGCGTCGGACAAAATATTATACGCATTATTCAAATGTTTTTCGTTACTATTTCCTGGAAAACGCAACTCTATTATGTCATTGGGTCGTTTTAACAACTCTACAGTAGTAGGTTGATCAGGCCTACTAACTGGAGGCTGTTTGTCTATCTGTTCCCCCGAAGGGAACGCTAATTCGGGAACTGGACCGTAGTCCACAGCAAAATAACTGGCGAACCAGTAAAAGAGGCTTGGCCCCTTGTTAGTGCGTAAGCACAAACATCGACCGAAGTCGCGCATGTCAATGCGTGTAAACGCCATACAGAATACGAACGAATCAAACCACAGTGCATGTACGTCACACGGTTTAGGCAAATAGGCACACTGGCCTTAAACCCTCCGTGAGCGCCACCACCTGCCAGACCGCCGCTCCTGCAGACGTGATGTAAGTGTATGGCATCACCACCAATTGCATGATCAGCACGGCTACTAGCCGCAGAGTGTGTCATGAGTCTACCGCTCACCTCAAGGGAATGGGGTCCCACGTTGTGCGGCTTTCGGCCGCAGCCTTGAGAGTCTCCTCAGATCCTCCCGCCAGCTACCACCCGCATGAGGTCGACACATATGCTCCACCAACCAATACAACGGCAGATATAGCCAAAAGGCAGTTATAAGGTAAGAGTAATAATTCGCCATCAGAAAGGGTTTGTGTCACTGACGTTGAGTAAATGCATTTTCGATCATGTTTGTCTCACCCACCAACAAGTTGCCTTCAATCATTCAAAGGTGGGAAAGTTACAGAGATATAATATTATGTTGTTATATAAAACATCGTGGAGGGCAGACAGTCTGCAGCCCCGCAATGAAGGGACCCGACTTGGGCAAAGCTACTTAGGTGTGAGTCAAACCAAGACGCAGAGAGCGCCCTTGAGAATAGCGTCCCACTAAACAACCATCGCAGAGACGCAATGCTGCAGAACGCAACAAGCATCAATACGACTATCGTCGGGCTTACACCATTCCAAGGTCCCCATACATTCCAGCAGACATCACCACCCGTATACCTCCATCGACCAGAACCACAAGAGAGCGTCGAATCAGGCGCAGCACACCCGCAGATCCATCACAAGACGCAATACCGCAAGTAGCAGTAAGCATCAATGCAATTATCTTACGGATGGCGCCCCCTCACAACACATCCACATGATCCCTATCGACTTTGGTAACAAAGTTGGTATTGTTGTTATATAAAAAATATCACCAACGTATCATAGTAGCACGCTACTAAGACGCCAATGAACAAAACTCCAAGTATCATAGCGCTAATGCACTAAGACATGAAGCTGAATATGCCTGTTACACTTAAAAGTGCTACCAAACACACTCAACATCCCCATCCGAAAGATAGACGACGCATCGCTATGCGCTACGACGCCGCCCACAAACGGTATGGGTGTGCGATATCCACGGGAAAGCCGTATTGCTAAAACAAACCCGCTTACCACCGACACTAAGATGTTAATTGTATACCTCCATCGACCAGAACAACAGGAATGCGTCGAATCAGGCGCAGCACACCCGCAGATCCATCACAAGACGCAATACCGCAAGTAGCAGTAAGCATCAATGCAACTATCATACGGGCGGCGCACCCTCACAACACACCCACATGATCCCTATCGACTTTGGCAACAAAGTTAGTATTGTTGTTATATAAAAAATATCACCAACGTATCAAAGTAGCACGCTACTAAGACGTCAATGAACAAAACTCCACGTATCATAGCGCTAATGCACTAAGACATGAAGCTGAGTATGCCTGTTACACTTAAAAGTGCTACCAAACACACTCATCATCCCCATCCGAAAGATAGACGACACATCGCTATGCGCAACGACGTCGCCCACAAACGGTATGGGTGTGCGATGTCCACGGGAAAGCCGTATTGCTACAACAAACCCGCTTACCACCGGCACTAAGATTGTTGATTGTATAAAACTGCACCAACGTATCATAGTAGCACGCTACTAAGACGTCAATGAACAAAACTCCACGTATCATAGCGCTAATGCACTAAGACATGAAGTTGAGTATGCCTGTTACACTTAAAAGTGCTACCAAACACACTCATCATCCCAATCCGAAATATAGACGACGCATCGCTATGCGCTACTACGCCGCCCACAAACGGTATGGGTGTGCGATGTCCACGGGAAAGCCGTATTGCTACAACAAACCCGCTTACCACCGGCACTAAGATGATATGTCTAGGACACATCGGTTAGCGAGTCCAAGTTTACCTCGGACCAATTGCTCGTGAAGCAGCACACACGCCACCATAATATTCCTTTTCAAGTCCCTAATAAGGACTAGTCATTTTGCTACAGTACTAGGAGCAGTCAGTCACCCGACCACCCCATACAATGCTTTTGCATCAAGGAGACCTCCTATAATATTGCTTTTGTATCATAGACCTTACTTTCATAAGTCATGTATATATAGGATTCGAACCCATGACCCTACTATTGTAATGCATACTAATCATAGAGACCTTCTATAGTATTGCTTTTGAATCATAGACCTTACTTTCATAAGTCATTCATATATAGGGTTCGAACCCACGACCCTACTACTGTAATGCATATTAATCACAGAGACCTTCTATAGTATTGCTTTTGAATCATAGACCTTACTTTCATAAGTCATTCATATATAGGGTTTGAACCCACGACCCTACTATTGTAATGCATATTCATCATGGAGACCTTCTATAGTATTGCTTTTGTATCATTGAGTTTAATATCATAAGTCCCTAATATAGGACTAGTCATTGTGCTACAGTACTTCAGGCAGTCGAGCTCCCGACCACCCCATATATATGTACAACTGCAGGTATGTATCTCCGGCACCTCATCCATACAAGACGTCTATACGTGAACACCTTCCATAACTTAGGAAAATTTTCTTTAATACATGAACTCCTTCAACAACTTAGAAAATTTCATCTATACGTGAACTCCTTCCACAACTTAGAAAAAAATTTTCTTTTATACACGAACACCTCCCATGACTTAAACAAATTTTAACAAATTTTCTAATTATCTTATAAACGTTATTTAACTTAATTTTATAATATTTTTTGACTTGTATTTCTATTATTTATCTTATTTTAAATATTTTTACAAGTTTTTATAATAAATTTACTTATTACGAGAAACAATAATTTTGCCTTTAAATTTGCTATGTTATTGGGATAATGTCTGAAATATATTAACTTTATGTTTATTAATTTAACTTTATTGCTTAATATATATCTTTTAAAACTATTTTTGACGCCCCTTTATATTGAATTTAATTATTAATAATAATATTGAGCCGTCACAATACGTTTACAATGTTGAAGCTTTATGTGCCAATTTTTCTTGTATTTTAACATTAAATCGCTAATTACACCTTTATACATAAGAAGGTAATGCTTTGTAGCATTCCTTGGGGAAAGCCTATACTTATCAGTGGACTCGTGAAGGAGTGTGAAGATGCAAAAAAAATATGAGGTAAAGAGTAAGAAGCTAACGTGAATGCGACTGACCACTGCTGTCTATTATCTTTTGCAACGTCAGAGGAGTTGCTGGCGCTTCGTCAATCTTTTGGGAAGGATAAAACTCTTTTCTTGAAGATCCGTAAAAAAATTATGCGAAAAAATCGCTGTAAACATTTAATTTCCCAATATAGTAGACTGATATTCTGCAAAATACGAGATGATAGACATATAAAATCCAGAATTATGTCTTAGTAATGAACGATGATGGAACTTGTCCGGAATTAAACCGAAATACTCCTGAGAGATGCAACGTGTCTCCTAAGATAAGCCGATCGGAGAGAACGCAGTAGTTCAAAATTTTAATCGTAGGATGTGGTTAAATGAAAGTAGCTGGAACTAAGTTTCTCCTACCCACGGATGAGCCCTTCACGAATTGTTGCCCATACCTCCCCCAGGGAATGCAACTAAGCGCGTTACTGTGCCACCTGCATCCATCAAATCCCTGCAGGTCTTAGCAAGTCTTCACGCCATCTATTGAGGGGATGTTCTACATTACGTCTACCGGTACGACGTTTCCACTAGAGGACGTTTATTCCTCATTGGTTCTAGGTTCTTCGTACTATATGGCCTGTTCTTCTCTCTCTCTAATTCTCTAATTCTCTCTCTCTCATTTCTAAGATAATCTCGCAGAAATACACCCACTTTAATATAAACTATAACAATAATCAAAACAAATGTTTAATTCATTCAAATGAAATTTAGAAACAGCAAACATAGGAAATGCAATGTGCTTAACATGCTCCTTAGTTTAGAAATTAATGTGTCGCTGCACTACAGCTGGCAGGGCTTCATGGCTGAGAAATTTGTCAGTGAATTACCTGAGCTACAATACAATTTCCCGACCGGGTTTGAGTATGGATTTAGAATGAATGAATTTCTTTTTTTTTCGTGGTTTTAAAACGTCAATGCCGAAAAATTAAAAGTAATACACAATATAATGATTATCACCTTCACCTATCCCTCTCAAGATCACTGCTGAACATAGACATCCCCAAGGAATGCCTCAAAGCACGGTCCTGAGCCCCCTGTATCCATCGACTTCCAGCATGTCTGACCAGGTCACCACTCCATCTAGTGGGGGGGAGGGGTGTCACCCCTTACTTCGCCTACCGGAATGACGCTGCCACTAGAAAACCTCTTTTTCCTATCGGTTGTCGGTGCTACGAGGTATATGGTCGGCCCATTGCCACTTCAGCTTACTAACCCGATACAACGTAACGTAAGGAATAAGACAAAATTTATAAAGTACGCAATGTTTGTACCAACGCAATTATTTTGATAGATAAGAAAAATATTAGTATTATGTGAATTTATTCAATTGTTTTTATACACCTTACAGTCCACGTGATATTTATTGCGTAAGTGTATGTTGCAGTATAGGCATCTGCAGCCAACTCCATACAACATAAACTACAGATGCGTTTTCACTCCTGGAGACTAAGCCTTACAGCCTGTTCTGTGTTATACTAGTTTAAATACTTTAATACGTGGTAGAGTCAACTATATTATGGCTGTAGCAAGAATGAGCCGGCTCCCACGTTCCGGCTACCACGATCTCACAGAATACCAGCATAAAATAGCAGCCTAATACCGTATGGTGAGTAAAGAGATACGCAGACACTTTTTTACTGGTAACGAGGCATTCTATCTTAGTCCTCAGGGGTGACAGCGAAACTGCGTTTTGATTCTTAATCAAGGATAAATGCAGATGTCTATGGGCCACAGCATTCCCTTACCATCAGGTGGAATGTGTGCTCGTTTGTCAACCTTATTCTATATAAAAGCGCTCTACATCCTGCAGTTCTGGACACAGCAATGCACACACTACTATTTGGAATTCTGTTTCCAAGGTAGGTAAAATGGTGGTATCTACACAGAAAAGGTGTCCTACCATCTTGTAAAAGTATAGGTGAGAAATTATGTGTAGTATGATTATATTTCATTCACGTAATAGTTAACATACTGTGGCCCATATAAATATCTATATCTGTTAATTAATAATAAAAATGTAGATATCACGGTCAGCCATGAGGACAAAGATGAAATGCCTCGTTACCAGTTTAAAGATTATTGAGGATCAGTTAGTCAAGTCAGTTATCCTATAAAACGCAGCAACATTTTGCTGCAATTCGGGCTTTATAATTTTTCCCCACTGAACAACATATTTGTGCTTGAATAAATCGTTACAGCGTGCCTTTAATATGTATTTATTTTTCGTAATACTCAGGAATAAGGTCAATGACTATTAAAAAAATACTACATTAGTAAGGACCGATTTTTAATAGTTATCCCTGACTGAATATACAAATGCAAAAAATTAACTATTATATGCAAACAAATATAATTTTTTTTTGAGTTTACTTCTTAAGAATCTTTTCATATATAGCGCATCGTATGGAAAACAGAAGTAAGTAGAATCAAGCATTAACAAAACTCAAATCGTTATGGTTTTCCTCTGCGCAAAATATTCTCGCATCAAATAACTATTTTATACGTAGTAGAGCCATGCTGCAGTTATATTAGAAGTATAGTTGTAGCACGAATGGGTCGGCTCGACCGGGGAAGGACCACGCTCTCACAGAATACCAGCGTAAAATAGTAGGTTAATGCTGCTGTGTTTCGTATGGTGAGTGTAAAGAATCGGAGACCCTTTTTACTGGAAACGAGGCATTCCATCTTAGTCCTTACGGGTGACAACGCATCTGCATTTTGATTCGTAATCGAGGCTAGATGTAGATGTCTATGGGCCACAGCAACCACTTACCATGAGGTGGACTGTGCGCTCCTTTGTCACCTATCCTTTAAAAAAAGTAATGTAATTTAAGTCATTTTATGTAATATATTTCATAAAATAAATATAAATTAATGTATGAATTCCTTTACTTTATTTGCATGTTGTGCATATTATATGACAATTGTTGTTCAGGAGAATTTCCTGTCATGCGAGCAAAACTCGCACAACTTTTTTATGATATGTTTTATTTCAAGAAAAACTCTTATCAGATAATTGAAAAATCTGACGAAATCTGAAACCAGACTTCTATAATATAAACTTATATAAGTAAGAATAATTGAAATAGGTAATAATTTACACAATTTTAGATTTTACAAACTATTTCGCAGCGTAGCAAAGCGTCTTTAAAGCCAGCATGTTCAGGAAATATAATATCTATGAGTTGAGTATTTTTGCAGTTCAGTCAATCCACATTGGAGTAACGCGAGGACTTGCATTCTAAATGGATGAAAATCTCCATTGTATTTAGAAGTTCAACGTTTGTAAATAACAGTGGTTAGTTTAAAATTTATCTTTGTATTGAAAGAAAATGTAGTTATAATATATAATATTATGACTATATTTTCTTTCAATGCAAATACTATAATTATATATAATATTATATAGATTAGGAAACCTGTCTGTATCAAAGAGCTATAAAAATTAAAATATTACAAAAACATTGTGCATGTCAGCACTGCTGGTGACTGGAGTTTACTCTTTAAAAATATATACAATAGTCAAAGGAAGTCAATGAACCTATATTGATTTGATAAAATAGAATTCAATAATTACATTACCTAAAATTTTGACATATATTACATTATTCATTTTGCGCTATGAGACACGCGAGTGTGTTGTGCAGAGGACAACCATAATGGCTTTACTATTTGTTTACGCTTAATTTTACTACACATCTATTTTTCATACCGTGCGCTATATGTGAAACGTTTCTGGAGTAAACTCCAAAGAACATCAATAAAAAATATTTGGTTACGTCCGGAGTTCATTAACATGTACTTGAGTAGCGTAGCTTATTAACTCTATAAGTATTGCGAAAATTCTCGTGCAATTATAGCCTTTCATATAATAACACGTAATGTCTTTACATATATGTGGTAGTGCCCTGTTGCATCTATATTATGGTTTGAGCATCAATTTTGAAATCGCGGAAAAACCACGACTTCACAGAATACCAGCGTGAAATAGCAGCGTAATGCTGCTGTGTTTCATATGTTGGGAACTGGAAGTTTATACTAGAAATGAGGCATTCCATTAAATTCTCAAGCGCAATCACGCATCTTCATTTTGATAATGGAGGATAGATTTAGATATCCACAGAATCAACTTACCATCAGGTGAACTGTGTACTTATTTGTCACCCTATAACATAAGTATTACCAACTTTTGAAGTGCAGTCATTGATAGAGCATACTCGTACATTTGGACGCGCTCCAATTTTACTTGTTTCTTTTCCATTTCATGATATCAACGGAGTTGTATTTAGGACGTCTTAATTAAGCTTTCACGTTTTAATTAAATTGTGATGTAGAGTTTTCTGGCTTAAGGCCGTTTCAACCGATAACCGAATAGGATATTTTTATGTATGTATGTAGTTACATAACTTACTCCCTACTCCTCGGGAAGTCCAACCAGATCGAAGGTCTTCGCTATGTATGAACTAAAGGTCAAGGCCTACCCCTTTTACACTGCTGCCTCCGCCCGTCCATGTGGCTGGTAAACTAAAATATCAATAGCTGAGCGCCCCTGACAGAAACCGCACTGGCGGTCACTAATCAGCTGATGGTGCTCAAGGTACCTCATAAACTGGCAGTTTACAATGGATCTCATTTTTGGACAATAAGGAGACGATGGCGATTGGCCTATACGTAGTTGGACAGGTCTGAACAGTCGCCCTTTATAGGGATCGGGTGCACTAAAGCTATCTTTCATAACTTCAGGACGACGCCTAGTAGGAGTGCCGGAAAAGATGCGTTCAACCGGTACGAGCTCCAGACCATACGTCTTCAGTACATTGGGAGGTATCAAATGGGGTTCATTCTTCATTACATTTAGATAAATCGCGCGATGAGTTTACAGTTTGAATTAAGTCCGAACTGTTACACTGTTTAGGCAATGTAAATATTATACAACTTATTTATAACTCGACCACAGTACCACATATCAGGTCCAGATTTTATGATTTCCTTTTTCGGCACTAAACAAGCATTTAACGTGTGTAATTTTAATATAAGGTGTCAAATACGACATAATCGGTAAAGGTGCTTCAAGATTACACCATCATCCTTCACTAAGATATGCACAAATGTTAAATATATCTATGTTTAAAAGTTTTGTGAGTACCGAATTTGTATACAAGCCCTATCCTTTCTGGACAAAGGGATCTGCTATGCATATACTATACAGGTTTGCACGAGCCTGAGATATTGGATTTGCAATAGTAACTTGGCAGGTCGATAGACAACTGCAGCATCTAATGCTTCACGTCTTAGACATAGGTTCTTGTTTTATGTCTGAATACTAACATAATAAGCTATTCCGAGATTATTATATGTTGTATTCACAGATGACATTTTCTTGTAGATCTTATTCAGCACCACCATAAGTCTCCTACAATAATTACTGTCTGAAAAGGGACCTTGGATTGTAACTATCTTTTCTTAAATTTGGTATTGTTACAATTTTTGGGAGCCTTGTTATAATTTTAATTAAACTTTGTTAAAGTTTAATTCTAGCATAATTATATAAACATAAATATTTTTGAATTCAATAAATAATTTTAAAATAAATTTCTTAAGACATTATCATTTATTTATTCTTATCATGTTATGGTAAATTCCGAAGCGATGAATACAAAACGTATTCCAATACACTTACCAACATAATTTAATATAATAGTCCTAAAATAGACGCCATCTTGCTTCTTCCAACTGTCAGGATTAAATCGATGAAACGATTCTAAATCCATTTATACCGGGCAATAACCGATAAAGAGTGTCTTAACGACAGCTATTGAAGTATTTATCAATTGATTTACCTTATTATGCGTAATTAAATAAATAATATAGATGTCTTAAATTATAAGTTAAGTTATATGAGATAAATAATATGCAGTGCCTTTTTATCACGTGCTCGACAGTTAAGGAAAAAATTGTAAAGAAATCGAAACGTTTAAAGGATTAAAAATATTTCGATGACATATGAAGTCCTCTAACACGCATTTAAGCAACGCGGCTAATACTCCTTGCACCTAAAAACGCTTTTCCCAAAAGAGAAAGGGCCTGTGCCCAGCAGCGGAACGTATAAGGGCTGCAGTATTACTTATTTAAATACTATCGGCCTTAAATTTTGAATTAATTATTACTTATACACATTAATTAAATTGAAGTGTCTGTCTATAATATAAAAATAACTGCCTTTATTTTATTTGAGACCTTAAAGTTCTTTTTTTAAACGGTTACTTAATTGATAAAATAATTGGTCTTTAAGTGTTTTCAATCTAAAAAACGCGGAACGCGGAACCGGGATAGGTCGCTAGATTATTATAAATAAAGTTATATACACAAACACCTCTTCTCATTTCATTCATGCTGGCCACATTATTTCGAAGCGCATCTTCGCCATGTTCTGTCGTGATATCAAACGCTAAAACACAAAATGGACGGCACCATCGCTTTAAACGATCGCATTTATTGTATTCTTTTGAAGTTTAGAATATTTCAGAACCATAATTGTTTCTACTTTTAAAATTGACAATAGAATTGGCTATTAGATCTTGATTTATATTTTAAATTAATTAAATATGAAAAGAAGTCGGAGGCACCTTATTTCGATGTAAAAATCCTTATTTTGATGTATTTGGTTCCAAATCCCGAAGGTACAAATGAGAAGGAAAAAGATAAGAAGAATAATCAATGGTGTTCATTATCCTACAACCAAAATTTTTAAATGTAAAGAAATGAATAATAGTCCCCGAGGGTATAGACTAGACAAGTTGATTTTATTTTTAATAATGCAATTAAATATTTTACAAGGGTTTGTTCACAAATATCTACTGTTTTTTTTTCAAAACACCTAAAACGAGAGCAAATTTTTCGAAGTATTATCTTGGCACTATTATGTAGCTCCTTGCAGTTACTTGTCCACTTAACCAAATCGAATCCACCTCGACGAAACATTTGGATAAGTTGAGTGGCGGTGTTGACTGCGTTGTTGACGCAAGGCGCGGAGGAAACGAGGTCATCCATATAAATATCCCTTTCCACTACAGAAGCAGCAAGGGGATAGGACTCCCTTTCGTCAGCGGCTAACTGGCGTAAAGTGCGAAGTGCGAGGAAAGGGGAAGAGCGTAATCCGAATGTGACGCGATTAAATTCATATGTTCGTATAGTTTCTTCTGTAGAAAACCGATATAAAATGCGTTGAAAAGCGCGATGGGATTTTTGGACTTCGATACACAAGTACCTAACATCTGCAAAGAAAGCGATGCGATAAACTCTAACGTTTAACAAAATATTAAAAATGTCTGTTTGTAAATTTTGCCCGGTGTGCAAAATGTCATTCAAAGAAATATTGTTATCCGACTTAGCACTAGCGTCTAAAACCATGCGCAACTTCGTTGTACTTTTATCATTCCGTACGACAGGGTGATGTGCCAAATAAAAAGAAGGCTGTATACAATCATTATCAGAAACAGCGGATAAAATACCCTATATATGTATTCCCTTATAACAACATTGTATTGATCGCGAAGATCGGGATATTTGTTAAAGCGTTTTTCTTAAAGTAAGAAGCGTTTTTTTGCGTTCATTAAAGAGTCACCCAATATATCGGGCCTTTTCGTAAATGGCAGGGCGACCACATACCGTCCGTCGTTTTGGCGGTAAGTAGTAGAAGTATAAATGTCTTCACATTCCTGCTCATCACGGCTCAAATATAATTTTTGCGGAAGTTCTTCAATTTTCCAAAATTTTTCCATTATATCATTAAGACAATTTTGATTTAAATTTGTATCGTAAGAACAGGAAACAAATGAACGCGGGGAATGATGTGATATAGCGACTTCAGCATCACCCATAATAATATATCCGAGTGATGTTTCTATGGCACTAGGCCATTGCGAATGAATTAAGTTTTCAGGCGACAAAAGTTTTATGTAGGTATTAACCCCCAATAAAATATCTATAGACCCAGGTTGATAAAAATGATCATCTGCTAAGCGTATTTTATCTAAATAGCGAGTTTTTGAAACATCTACTATCGAATCTGGCAACTGACCCGTGATGGTCGGAACAACTAATGGTTCAATATGATAAAATTTGTTATCATTAAAACGAGACGTGAACTGCAGTGAAGTGACACCTAAAATCTTTTGGGACACACCACCGATCCCGTGTACTTCGGTAAAACGATTTTTATTCGAAACGGAAAGAAATAAGCGTTTACAACAATCCTTCGTAATATAGTCGCTTTGGGATCCGGGGTCAACTAAACACCGAATAAAATGTTCATTGTCGTACTTATCTACGACCTTTATTTTTGCAGTCCCCAATAAAGTAATATAGCGCGGGAGAGTACTATAATCGCGAGAAATATTACATGAAGAGGTAAGTGTTCTTTCATTTTCCTCCGTATTCAAATTGCGAGCGACAGAAGAATTTACCTTATTATCGTTAACTGCGCGGTATTTTATCGAACGCGAGCTGCTTGCATTAGCGTCAAGCGTCTGCACAGCCTCTGAGTGTAACGTATTGCTACTACGAAAAGCAGTCTTAGAACCATTCCGATGCGAGTCAGAATGAATTAAAGAATGGTGGCGCCGCGCGCAGTATATACACTTACGCTTCGATTTACAAAAAGAAGTCGAGTGTTTATTACTTAAACAATTAACAATAGTTAATTATCGAGCTTTTGCATTGATCAAGTGTGTTCTTGCATATATATTAATATGTTAGTATATCGTATCGTACATGGGTCGAAGAGGTAGGTGGCTCAATCACTTTATGGTGACTAAAGTCTATGTTATTTATGGTGTGTTTTGATCAGACCACAAACCGCTTGTAATAGAATGTAATCTAAATATCGTTTAGTCTATAAAATTACCTAGTTGTAGTAGTCAGAATGTAGTGTTTTAGGGGACAATGAAATTATTGGTATAAGGTATGAACTGCGCTATAATTCCGCGAAGAATACCGTATGAGGACATGTAGTGTTGAGGATTGTCTGTATAAAAATAATATTGGTAATGAAAATTTACAAGCGGTTCGTTGACGATACTTTCACAATTTTGCCATCAAACAAAGTAACTGCATTTTTAGAACATCATAAATTCCATAAACTCTAAAATTCAATTTACTATGAAGTTAGAGGTAAATAAATACTTAGCTTTCCTTGATGTGCTAATCATCCGAAATCTTAACAACATTGTACGTGCTGATACTTAAACGGTGAATCTCACCACCATCCTTCGCAAATCTTTATTACAGAGAGCACGAGAGATCTGTGACAGCAAACACCTGGCCGCCGAGCTTCAGCACGTCTAGCAGGTTCTGCACGACAACAAGCTTTGAGTCCCGCACCTCTGTCACAGTGACAGAGTGAAGCCGGCCACAGTGGAGCATGTGCCTGATATACTACCATATGCTAGAGGTGTCACAGACAATATTTGCTACATCTCGAAGCGAGCTTCTATCAGAACATTCCACAAGCAACCGAAGAAGATAAGTCAGTTCTTACCATTTGTCAAATGTCATATTCTTCTACAAGATGCAAGAGTGTACAAGCTTGATTGTGAGCGTGGTCTCTCATTCATAGAGCAAACAAAAATATCAATTAGAACCCGAATAAAAGAACATATAGCTGACGTGAAGCATCAACGTACCCAACCATTACATTAGATTTGATAGATCACAAATCCTCGCGAAAGAACATCGATTCCTACCAAGACTGATACGTGAGGCTATTAAAATTTAAAAAAAACATCCTTATTTAAATAGAAAAGTATGCTGAGACCACTACCTGCTTGGGACCCTGTAGTTATTAAAATTAAATCTAAACCCAAGTTAAAAATCATTTAAATTAAACGCAATAAAATCCGTAAAATTAGTTTTAATCAATGGGTAGTGTTCACGTAAATATAAGAAATCATTCTTTAAAAGGAGCGTTTACGTTTGAATATCTTGGCCATATTCTGACTCCTCATTCCATGGATGATGATGACATTGAGAGGAAATGGAGGGCGTTGTTAATAAGAGCGAACGTGATAGCTCACATGTTTGCACGTTGTTCAAGGGAAGTTAAAATAGCTCTATTTGGAGTTTTCCGCACGTCATTTTACACGAGCAGCATGTGGGATAGATATTAAGATATACTCAAATAACTTACAACGCCCTCCGAGTACAATAAAACAACATTTTATCACAAAACATAGTTAAGATTTGTTGGAACCTTTAGCTAAGATATCTCTTTGTAAAGTTTCATCAAAATCGGTTCAGTCATTCCGAAGATCACCTCGGACAGACAAACAGACATACAAAATTTTAAAAATCATCATTAAAGCCGCGGTCTCTCTGGTATGCAAATAACCCCCTAAGTTCGAAAACACGCAATTTTATTTCTATTTATACATATAGATCACAAATAATTTCTCCGGACCGTTTATTTTTTTTATTTTACCTGTTAAGAACGTGCTGTATAATTATGTTACAACTCATATAGCATTACATAGCATCGCACAGAGCTCGGGAAGTTATACCGTACACAACATAATGTATTAATTTAACTTTGCACTGCAACGCTGTCCAAACTGGTGAAATAATAATTAATTGTACGAAAATAGATTAACAAGAATTTCCCATTTATGAAACAGTGATGTTTAGCAGTTGATCATGATTAATTAAGCAACTTGTTCACTATTAAATTATATCTTCTATACATCCCACTGCTGGTCACGCCCTAGTCCTAACCAAGTAAGAATTTAAAAGCAGAAGAGTCCAGCTCGCCTCAATAAAGCTTGATGGCGGATTTCACACGTACTCAAAATATAAGTTCTCAAATAGGCACGCTCCATCATAATTTTTCTTTACTGCTGAAAACGTGATAAAAAATGTAAAAGTAGCAAACTATAATACGTCGTACTACTGGGCACAGGCCTCCTCTCATTTCAAACATAGATAAAGTTCAAGGAGGTGACCGCCGCGCATCTCTTTTGCTTGTTGGCGTACTTCACATGTTATTAAAAACGTAATTTGAATTTCTCACATTCCACACGATTGTTTTTCTTTTATTTTTATTACATAATGTCATGTACACCTTGCCCTCCATTCTTCTCATGACCAAAAAGAGACCTTTGCTTATATGATATTCAAATAGGGTTTACCTTTGCTAAATTTTTAACCATATGACATGCGGAAGCTATACGGTGAGTTTTATTTTATAAATAGTTATCTCACATTAGTATTTTCTCGTGTACCGCGAAGACAGGTTACAAACATGAATTTCACAAGGACGAACACCCCGCCACTAATACTACCCTAATATATATTTGATGTAATGCTTCTGCATTTCATAAGATTGGTGTAAATAACCAATAGCTCTTTTTACTGATTACGAGTCATGGATGACAAGGAATTTTAACACCATACGAGCATGGACGTAGGTGTCTATTACAGACTGTGCGCTCCTACATCCATGATTCCATCATACTTGCATGCTTCCATCCATCCATTACACGCTATAAATGTCCACTGGTGAACATAGGCCCATGGATTGCGTCTAAGCGAGAGTTTTGCCGTAATTGTCTCGCTAGGCCAGCGCAACCGCAGTTTTTGTTGTTTTGACATTTGTTATATAAGCTTTCTCTTTATTAATGTTTTGTTTATTACATTAAATTTTAAATTAAAAAAAAACTATTATTTATTATTTTCATCATTATGTGTAGTAATTGAAATTAACGAAATCGGAAGTGGATACAATTAGATATTTTCGTACGTAAGATAGATGATCATAATAAGTACTTAAAAATAAAGCACACAAACAGCGATTTTAATTTTATATCTAAAAAAATCGGAATTTTACTAAAGAAATAAAAATTAATGTGATAAAAAACTAAATACGACACTTTAGTTGTTATTAGTTAACTAAATTAAAATTCCGCATAACCTAACGATGTGTTGAGAGGTTGTATACAAGATCGTAATGATTATTACTGTGTAAGACAGATTTTGAAATATTTCAACGTTTTTCATCTAAATTTATTGTTAAGGTTTCATATGATATTTTTGTATATTACTGATATTTTTCTGGAACAATTATTACCCTTTTAAATACAGCTGTATATGATAGTTAAAACAGTCACCTTAATACATTACCCCATTTTGTCCCAAGAATGTCGTAAAATGTCACCCCTGAGGAATAAGATGGAATGCCTCGTTTCTAGTAAAAAAAGGTCTCCGGATCTATGTCAAAATTTACCACTATTACTGATTTAAATCAAAGGTTCTAAAAATGCATTTTTATTCTAATCTATCGTTTATTATTACGTTTTTCTGATCAATGCAAAACCTTGGATCATCTATCTCAATGAAGAAGAAATACGCTCAATGCTATCCTTAGCTTTTTACATCGGCGTTGAAAAAGAGTACTTAAGTTTTATGGCACAGACTTTTCCATCACTTTAATTTTATTTTCAAAAACAAAAATTAGTTCTCAGAAAACACTTTAATTATAAATGAAAAAGAACATCGTTGCTCTAGCTGGGAACTAGAACTAAAAAGGAATAGTTATTTTTAATTATGTCATCATCATCATTACCACAGCTCAAGGTTGAACGTTGTGGGTATTAGATTGCCAGAAATAACGATAAAAAACATGCATCGTTTAGAATAATACCTACGCCAAATGAATGACTAACATAATATCACTTATATAACAATATATAACTATACTATAATATTTATATCCCAAACGAAATACTAAATCTCATGACGAATATTGTTGATTCTATTTTAAACATTCATAATAAATTAAATCCAACCACGATTCCAAACAGTGATAGCATTGCTGTTCCATTCTGGATATAGATCATGGCTACAATTTTAAATAACAGGCAAATTACTACTTTAAAAGTCTCCGCAAAAGTGACTGATGCTACAGCTAATAGATTAAATTAAATATACCGAAATATCCCCAGATTGGAATACAGTAAAGTAAAGTAAAGTTACAGCCTATATACGTCCAACTGCTGGGCTCAGGCCTCCCCTCATTTCAAAGAGGGTTTTAAGGCAAGGAAAAAGTGCCCTAATGCGTGTTGACGAACTTCACATGTCTTCGAAATATTTTTTCCTTATTCCTCAGACATGCAGGTTTCCTCACGATGTTTTTCTTCACCGCCGAGCACGTGGTAAATCAGCACTTAAAATTGCAATTAACAATTTCATTGGTGCCGGCGGGGATCGAACCCGGGTTACTCGCGTTCTGTTATATTTACAGCGAGCGTTAACCACTGAGCTACCACGGCTCCAGATTAGAATAATAAGCCAAAATATCGCCGGATTTCTACACTCACCACATAAAACACTATGCTACTTTTTTACGTTGGTATTCTGTGAGAGCGTGATTCTTCCCAAGTCAAGTTAACCCATTCGTGCTTCAGTCATAATTCAGCTGTAGCAAGGCGTAACCACGAATAATATTTTTGATATTAGAATTAAGATGGAGCAAAATATGGTGGGATAGAGACATCATGTTAAAAACGCTCAAAAGCTTGGCAAACTACCCTTTTATCATCAGCCCGCAAGCTGTTAGCGCTGGATGTAGACTCCCCTATAATAGTTAAAAAGTTATAGTTACAGCCTATAAACATCCCTCTGGTGGACACAGGCCTCATCTTGTTTCTAAGCGGGTTTTAAGGCAAGGAAATGTCCGCCTCGTTGCGCTGTCCCAATGCGTGTCGGTGAAATTCACATATTTTTGGAAGAGTTTTTTGTTTTTCACACATGTTGACTCATTTTTTATAATACTTAGATATTTATATATTAGTATTGAATTAAACTGGTTCTTTGGGTTTAATTTTAAAAGAACGGAAGAGAATAAATTCCGTAGACTTGTTTTAGATTGTTAGCGACGACAAGTGAATTTAAAAACATTAATTTAATCTCAATTGTTTCTTATTTGTGATCTAAAACTAAGTGTTAGCAATGACGAGTGAATTTAAACGTTTAATCTCAATTGTTTCTTATCTGTGATCTAAACTAAGTATAATGAGTAATAGCGTTAATACCAAGAAAGTGAATTAATTACTTATATTAGCTTCAATTCTTATTTTAAAATTGCGTAACGAAAGTTAGTAACAAAGTCTGTAACGAAAATATGAATCTAATTGCTTATTTAGGTTTAATTAGAATGTTAGAAACAAAATATGAGTCTAGTTATTTATTAGAACTTTCTCTTATTATAATTTTAAAGAGCTGTATTAGAGATATTAACATTTAAGTGTAAATTTAATGATTTGTTTAATTCTTAAAAGTCGAGGGATACTCATCCCAATTTACCTGTCCGGTAGTTGTGGTATGGTATACGGGTATGCGACCCCGGCTACCCTAGCTATTACTGTCCTATCCCTTGCCCTCATGGTAATATCCTACATTTCCTATTTCCTACCCTAACCTACCTTACTCTTCCTTTTCACACCACCTATCCTTCCCGTTTTCCTATTCCTACTCTCCGCCAATCCAAATGCATGCCAAAAATCCGGATGGATGCATGGCTAGGGGCGAGCCTAGTCGTTAGCGTGCCACACTGCCCTGGAACCGGGCGACCCCAGAATTAGGCTAGCCTTACCCTGGCATGCGGGGCTCTGCTGGACAAACCTTTCCTTCGCTGTTCGTGGGAACGCAATGGATAATCAAAAAATTAACCAAAATGGCGGCGATGTGGTTCGCCACCCATCACGTCTCGTTTCTCGCGGGGGCGAAAAGCGGCCCACGGAGAGCCGCTTCGCTACGTTGAATGTAAGAGGAGGGACGGATGGAAAGGAATATGGAGTGTGTCAGATGATGGATGAATGTTGCATTGATATTCTGTGCGTGAACGAAACCAAGAGGAAAGGGTGTGACACCACGGTTCATGGCCCCTACACGGCATACTGGTCGGGAGTCCCCCACACCAGCCGAGGCTGTCAGGGAGTTGGTGTGATTCTTTCATCTCGAATGGTTGAATGTGTGATGGAGCACGAATGTGTAAGCCCAAGATTCCTCTGGATTAGGTTAAAAGTCGGACTCACCCGCTTGTTTATCCTTGGGGTCTATGCACCGACGGATCTGCGTGGAGGTACTTACTTACTTACTTACTTATCGTCACGCACAATCCCTAACGGGGTAGCCAGAGAGAACAGATCGCCAAGTGTCACGATCCTTACATACCTCTTTCGCTTCTTTCAGGTTCATTAACTTCTTCATACATGCACGTCTAGGTATCCGAGTACTCTTGACCCTCCGCTCTTCGAGCAATTTGCTCACATGGTCTTCGAAAGTTAGTCTCGGTCTACCTCGACACCTTTTAATATTTACTTTCGCTCTATATATTTTCTTCACCATTCGGTCTTCACTCATTCGTTCACGTGTCCAAACCATTGGAGTACGCCCCTATCAATTTTTGTGATAAGGTCATCTTTCAATCCTGCCATATTGCGAATCTCTTCGTTTCGCTTTCGGTCGGCTATGGTAACGCCACACATTTTACGAAGAGATCGCATCTCCACTGCATTCAACTTGCTTTTATGCTTCTTCTGGCATACCCAGGTTTCGCTGCCATATAACAAAGTCGGTACCAACACTGCGTTATGTATTGCAAGGCGTGCACTCTTCACCACGCCTTGCCTTTTTATTAATGCATTCAGGGCACCATTGACTTTGTTTCCGGCAGCGACACGCCTATCCACATCTAAATCACATCTTCCATCCCGGCTGAAAGCACTCCCCAAGTATACAATTTCATTTACCTGTTCTAGACATTCCTGATTTACCCATATTTCACATTTCGTTCTCTCTTCGTCCTTTTCAAATACCAGAACCTTAGTTTTATTAGCATTCAAACGGAGACCTTTAATTTCACATTCCTCTTTCATACACGTGACTAATGCCTGCAGTTCTGCTTCTGATGGTGCAATAAGCACTGCATCATCAGCATACAGCAGACAATTAACTTTTATGTCACCCAATTTCACACCCAAACAGCTATCTTTCATCTTCTGTAAACAGCTGTCGAGATACAGTATGAACAGCCAGGAAGACATGACACAACCCTGTTTTACGCCCGCTTGGACGCCAAACATGGGTGACAGGTCATGCCCTGCCCGCACACAGGCTTTACAGTCATAGTAGAGTGACTGCACAGCCCTTAACAATCGACCATCCACACCATATCCCGGCAACAGTTCCCACATTTTCTTCCTTATAACCTTATCAAATGCTTTCTCCAGATCCACAAAAGCACAGAAAATCCTCTGGTTAACACTCAGAAGCTTCTCCGTGATCATGCGGAGAGAAAACATTTGATCCGTGCATCCTCTTCCAGGTCTAAATCCGCATTGTGCCTCCCATAAGAATCTTTCCGATTTCTCTTGCATCCTGCGTGTCAAAACCTTCGAATAAACTTTACTTGCTAAACTGGTCAAGCTGATCGCCCGATAGCTCCCGCAGTCAAAATGTGAACCTTTACCTTTATATAAAGGCACAATGACCGCGGATCGCCAATCATCCGGGACATCTCCCGTCCGCCAGCACAAATTGCACAGCAGATGAAAGCTGTCCCAGACGCGAGGCCCACCGTACTTGACCATTTCAGCAGTAACTCTGTCTAGTCCCGCAGCCTTACCACATTTCAAACTTCGAATCGCACGTTCAATCTCTTTCATGCTGATGACCTCAGTGTCATCGAGGTCCGTGTCTGGCGTGCCAGTCACGGCGTCACCCCCGGATCCTTCACTAAGATCATGACACGCATACAATTCTCTATAAAATTCACTCCATCGCTGCATGACGTCCGATTTTTCTGAGAGGACGTCATTGGTTCTCGAAAGCACTTTGTTCATTCTTAAAGCTGTCGCACCACTCCGGGACCTTCCAACCTCTTTCCAGAAGAGTTTGGAGTTTTCCCTAAAGTTGTGCGACAACCTCTCGTCCGCTTCTATTCCACACCTTTCACGTACTTCCTCAATCAATGTTTTCGCATGAACTTTCTGCAGCTTATATCTTTCTTTCATCTTCTCTCTCATATGCTCATCGTTACTAGAGGCTAAGTAGTCTAACCATGCTTTTTTCTTCTTTTTTACAGCTTCTTTCACTTCGTCATTCCACCATGCATCTCTTCTTTTACTACTACCTCTTTTTGTCGTACCACATACTTCTTCCGCTGCACTTACCATTCCATCCCTAAGGTTCTGCCATATTCTCTCCACACATTCTTTCCTGCCATCGATGGTGTCAAGCTTTTCGGCTAGCGTGGAGGTGGGTCACTAAAATCACAACAAGAGAGAGAGGAATTTTAGGATAGCATGAGAGAGGTCTTGAATAAATGCGGAGAAAATGAATGGATCGTGATGTTAGGGGACTTTAATGGATGGGTTGGAGTAAAGCGTGATGGGTATGAAGGAGTTCTGGGTATGTTTGGGGACGAGAGAGTTAATGACAATGGGAGAAGCCTGCTTGAAGTATGCTTGGAATGGAATCTGTGCGTGGCCAACACAATGTGTGACCACAAAAAGATCCATTTGTATACAAGAGATGAGGGTGAGTCTAGAAGTATGATTGATTTTGTAATTGAGGATGAAAGACTGAAGAAGAAAGTGCTAGACACTCGGGCATACCGCGGTGTAGGCCTCGACACAGACCACTTCCTGGTCATAGCCCGAATGTGTGGCCTCTTTAAACGGTGGCGACACCGAGGGGCCGAGCCTACGAGTGTTTTGGACAGAGTAAAAGTGGAAAATCTACAAGAAAAAGAAAAGAAAGACGAGTATGTAGAGAAACTGAAAGAAAGTTTTAAAGGGATAGAAGATATAGGAATGATTGAAGATTTGTGGGAGACATTTAAGAAAGGGGTTGTAAATGTTGCGATTGAGGTATACGGGGTAGCTAAAAGAAGGAAAGGGAGAAAGAATGATAACGTGTGGATGGATAAAGATGTACAAAGGGTTGTGCAAGAAAAGAACAAAGCGTGGTTGGATTGGTTAGCAACAAAAGCTAACCAAAAAGTTCAAAATGCAACGGATGACGAGATAAAGGAAACAAGAACGAAGTATAAAAGATTGAAAACAGCAGCGAAAGAAACTGTGTCTAGAAAGAAAGAAGAACGAAAAGATGATTTCGATAGGAGGCCCACTGAAGATTTCCAGTCAAACATTAAGTTTTTCTGGAAAACCATCAAAACAGTCAGAGGAAAAACTTCTACCTCGGAGCTGAGTACAATCAGGAGTCAAGATGGGAGCATTATAAAATGAGAAGAATTTTAATTTTAAATTTTTATTTAAATTTAATGTTCGAAAATAACAAAGATAAGTCATATCTATTGTCAGGAATGTATAAAAATATTGTAAGGTATGTTTTACCACAATTTTTAAAGAAATTTGTAAATTTCCTTTAGAAAAGGTTGTTCTGCGCTCTGATTGGTCGACGGGGATCATCAGTGCCGTGTGCAAATTCATTAGTGCTACGTGAAAATTTTATTAGTTCTGATTGATCACAGCTGCCTATAAAAAAGAGGCGTTTTTTGTGGTAAAACATTCCAAATCGGGCAATGTAAGTATAAGGAATCAAGAAAATAAATAAGAAAAAACTCTGAAGAAGTGTTATTTATTGCTCTTCTAACTGCTACTGCATGCTCTCCAGTTAACATCCCGCCAGCATAATCCGCTCCATTTACTAACATTCTCACACACGAGCATCTACATTGGTCCTTCGAAAAGCCGGATCGGGTTTAAGTAAAACTAGGAAGATGCCTTCAAATCATCATCATCATCATCATCATTACAGCCCTTCACAAGTCCACTGCTGAACATAGGCCTCCCCCAAGTAATGCCACAAAGCACGGTCCTGAGCCACCGGCATCCATCGACTTCCTGCGTGTCTCACCGGGTCGTCACTCCATCTAGTGGGGGGTCGCCCTACACTATGCCTACCGGTACGAGGCTGCCACTCGAAAACCTTCAAATACAAGATCAAAATCAGTGCAGTCGAAGACTACGAGTAAAAGTAAGGCTACTACGGGTACCAGTACGACGGATTGGAGCATGAATACGCCGAGTGATTCTACAAGCACGACTGCCACTAACGCATCAACTTCAGATCGATCGACGCTTACAAGAGTATTGCCCATCAGCGTGTACAGACAACCCGTACTTCTTAATAAGAATATTGCCGGAAAGGAATCAACACTGGGGGACGTAACCCATACCACCCCCCAGACCCGCACCGTCGAAGCGTCAGTTCCTCACCAAGAAGAGAGTCATCCAAAGCCGCAGATTCAAGAAAGAAGTATCGCAGTGAAGACATGTCTGATCGAGGGAAGCATACCAACGTCCACAGAAAAATATCTGCAGCAACCTCACCCTAAGAAGACGACCCGCGATCCAGACATACTTTCCGTTCGCTCGTTGCATAGGAAGAGAGCAGAAGCGCAAGCAAAGATGACAATGGCATTAAAGGAACTAGAATTGGCAGAAGCGCGGTCAAAAGCTCATCATCATCATCATCATTACAGCCCTTCACAAGTCCACTGCTGAACATAGGCCTCCCCCAAGTAATGCCACAAAGCACGGTCCTGAGCCACCTGCATCCATCGACTTCCTGCATATCTTACCAGGTCGTCACTCCATCTAGTGGGGGTCGCCCCACACTACGCCTACCGGTACGAGGCTGTCACTCGAGAACCTTTCTTCCCCATCGGTTATCGGTTCTTCGAGCTATATGGCCGGCCCATTGCCACTTCAGCTTACTAATCCGTTGGGCTTTGTCGGTCACTCTGGTTCTACTGCGGATATCCTCATTTCTGAGTCTATAACGCAGAGAAACTCCGAGCATAGCCCTCTCCACAGCTCGCTGAGCGACCTTGAGCGTCCTCATACGGCCAGCAGTGAAGGACCACGTCTCAGATCCGTAAGTCATCACTGGCAACACGCACTGGTTGTACAATCTAGTTTTTAGAGATTGAGGTATACCTGATGAGAAGATATCTCGATCAAAAGTTGCCCAAGCGGAATTAAGACTTTTCACCGCGGCGTTAGAAGAAGAAGATGGTGCCGGAGAAGAGCTGTTCGAACTAATTCGAGAAGTCGAGCGGTGGTTCATCCAGACCGGAGACATGCCTAATAAGAACCATAAACCAATAGAGGCAGAAGGAAAGAAGAGTGACATCCAGGTACTAGCTTCAGTCACACTAAAGCTATCCCAAAAGTCACGTGACACCGTTTCACCGAAGCACCTCGAGTTCCCTCACTTCAACGGGGCCTGTGAAGAATGGTTGGCCTTCAAAAGATCATACGAGGATATGGCCGCTTCTTTCAGTAACAATCAGAACCTAGCGCGCCTTAGAATAGCAATCCAAGGAAAACCTAGAGAAGCCGTCCAAAGCCTGCTGTTCACCGCCGAAGACCCACGCGAAGTGATCAAGGGACTAGAAGCAAGATTCGGAAGACCTGGAGCACTGGCATCAGCAGAACTAGAAAAAAAGAACCTCCCAAGAGTCGGCGAGAGCCCGAGTGACATATGCATATTTGCAAGCAAAGTAAAGAACGCAGTTGAGACAATCAAAACCCTGAAGAAACCGCAGTATCTCAGTTCACCTGAAACGCTGAGAGTTATAGTAGACAAGATGCCGACATCAATGAAATTCCGTTGGTTCGCCTACCACAGAAGCAGAAGAGATGAAGAAATTCAGGAGCTATTACTCGTTGAAGCGTTCCTAGAAACAGAAGCCGACATGTGCAGAGACTTCGCTCCGCCTGAAGCATCCTCAGAACAAAGAAGAGGAATAAGAAAACCCGTTCATTTGGTACAAGAAGCGTCAAAGGAAAAATATAAGAAGTCATGTCCTTTCTGTGAGGAAGAACACTTCGCACTAGAATGCAAGAAGTTTAAAGAAGCCAATCTGAATGGAAAATGAGATATGACCAGGAAGGCAAAGATATGCTTCAAGTGCCTTCGTTTCAAGCATTCAAGGATCAACTGCAAAGCCCCAGTCTGCAAGCTGTGTAAAAGATGGCGTCATACCATCTTACATTCTGACAAACCACCAGCACCGATAGAAAAAGAAGCAAAAGATATCAGTAGCACTTCAGAAGAAAAGGTCGCCTCAATTCATAACGCTAAAGGAGAAGAAAAGGCCTACCTGAAGATGATCCCAGTGAACCTCTATGGCACAAAAGGACAAGTTCGCGTATTAGAACTACTAGACGAAGGGCCAATTCATCAATTGCTGAGAAAATCGGAGTCAAAGGGAAGCAAGAGAAACTTCGAAATAGTCGGCGGGAAAGTGTTAAAAAAAATAGTTCACAGAAGATCGAGTTCAAAATAAAAGGAGCTCATAGAAAAGAAAAGAGTACTATCGTAGCGAGAACCATCGACGACCTGAAGCTGTCTGAACAATGTATAAACAAGGACACCGTGAGAAACTGCGAGCATCTGAAAGCAATTGAAAGCCAACTCCTCCACGTCACCGAGAGACCCAAGCTACTGTTAGGCCAAGACAATTGGGGACTGATAGTGACAAGAAAGCTGAAGAAAGGCAAACCGTCAGATCCTGTAGCTTCCCTCACGAACTTAGGGTGGGTGTTACACGGATGTGAAACAGGAGCAATTGCCGCAGTAAACTTCACTCATTATGGCAGAGCGACCACTGGCGAAGAAGACATAGAAGAAATCGTTCGAGAACACTTTCAGTTAGAATCTCTCGGGATCCAGAATCGGTCGCCATCCAACGACAGCGATAGAAGAGCGTTAGAAACCCTTGGGAAGACTACGAAGAAACTGCCAAGCGGTCAATATAAAACGGGACTCCTGTGGAAAAAAGAAGACGAAAGCCTACCCAACAATTACAATCAAGCGCTCCGACGCCTGGTCAGCATCGAAAAGAAACTAGATCAAGACCAAGAAGCAAGAAAGCACTACGAGGAACAGATCCTGAGTCTGATCGAAAAAGGATACGCAGAAATAGCTCCAGAAACCTCCAACAAAGGAAGAACGTTCTACTTACCCCACTTCGCTGTTGTGCATCCAGTTAAGAAGAAGCTGAGAATACTGTTCGACGCAGCTGCTAAGTATGAAGGAAAGAGCCTCAACGACGCCTTGCTCTTGGGCCCAGACCTGTTACAATCGCTATTTGGAGTACTGTTGCGCTTCAGAGAGGGACCAGTAGCCGTCATGGCCGACATACAAGACATGTTCCTCCGAGTCAAAGTTAGAGAGGACGACCGAGACAGTCTTAGGTTCCTGTGGCGCGGAAGCCGAAGAACTGGCAAGCCTGTAGAGTATAAAATGTCTTCAATCATCTTTGGAGCAGCATCATCACCGGCAACAGCGATATACGTAATAAATTAGAACGCAGAGGAATTTAAAAAAAATCATACCGAAGCAGTGAAAGCAATTAAGAGAAACCATTACCATGGACGACTATCTGCGAAGCTTCGCGTCTACAACTGAAGCAAAGAAGATATCCAAAGAAGTAAAAGACATCCACGCAAGAGCAAACTTTCATCTGAAGGGTTGGGCTAGTAACAATTCAGGGGTAATATCAGAAGTAGAAGACACCAATAAAGAAAACTCTTTACAACTGACCAAAGAAGAGAAGACTCTGGGACTAAGATGGCTGGTGAAAGAAGATGCATTAGCCTTCAAGGTCGGGTTACGCAACACGCCGGAGGACCTGTAAGATGGCAGAAGAATTCCAACGAAGAGAGAAGTCACAAGCGCAGTGATGTCCACCTTCGATCCAATGGGTTTTGCAACACCGGTTCTAATACAAGGAAAGAAACTTATCCAAGACATCTGGCGAAAGAAAATAGACTGGGATGAACCAATTAACGAACAACAAAAGGAAGCCTGGATGAAATACTTAGAGGAAGTATCAACATTAACAAGGCTGAAGATCCCAAGATGCGTCTCACCCAAAGTCAGAAAAGGACAGTTACATACATTCACCGATGCGAGTGAAGAGGCCTATGCACCAGTAGTCTACTGGACAATAGTCGAGCCCGGAGGAAAAGTCCATGTCTCCAAGATCGCCGGCAAAGCAAGAGTAACGCCGACAAAACCAGTATCAATTCCGAGGCTTTAGCTACAAGCAGCTTTATTCGGAAGCAGACTAGCCGCTACAATTGAAGAGGAGTCAGAGATCGAAATATCAAAAAAGATTTACTGGACCAACTCCAGCACAGTACTGCAGTGGATAAAGTCGGAACCAAGAAAATTCAAAACTTTCGTGGCCAACCGACTCGCCGAGATCGAAAAGAAGTCCAAACCAGAAGACTGGAGATGGGTACCAACTAAGGAGAACCCAGCAGACGACACTACGAGGGGAACCCCAATCGAATTCGACCACAACGCCAGATGGTTCAAAGGCCCGTCATTTCTCCGTCAACCAGAGGAAGAATGGCCGTTTCACGACTTCAAACCAGAGAGTATTATGCCAGAAGAAAATCACAAACAGAAGGTGTTGGCAATGATGGCAGCCAGAAGAGGGACCCCGAAAACTATAGTCAGCGACAACGGAACTAACTTCGTTGGGGCAAAAAGGGAATTAGAAGAGGCCGCACAAGAAAAAGGCATCAAGTGGAAGTTCATCCCACCGGGTGCTCCGAATATGGGAGGCGCCTGGGAGAGACTCGTACGAACAGTCAAGACGACGCTTGCAGTGGTTCTCAACGAGAAGAGCCCGCCAGAGGAGGTACTCCATACGCTAATGACCGAGGTTAAACATATCGTCAATTCGAGACCTCTCACCCCGATCAGCATGGACCCAGAAGACGAGGAGAGCCTAAAACCGAACCACTTTCTACTGAGAAGGTCATGTGGAGCAATGGCGCCGGGAGAGTTCAGTGACACGGAGCTCATCGGAAAAGCAAACTGGAGAACCACTCAAAGACTCGCAGACCACTTCTGGAAAAGATGGATTAAAGAATATTTACCTCTCCTGATGCCAAGGAAACTCGAGAGGGGAGAAACCAGAGACCCAAGAAAAGGAGACATTGTGTTGATAGCGAACGCTACGTTACCACGAAACTCATGGCCTCGCGGAGAAGTTATCAAGATCTATCCCGGACCAGACAGAAGAACCAGGGTGCTGGACGTGCGGACATCAGTTGGAATACTTCGCCGTCCAACTCGACGTGTCATCGTGCTGGTGCCAGCGGAATCGTCGCCTCCAGAAGATGAAGTGCTACGCACCGTGGGGGAGAATGTTAGCGACGACAAGTGAATTTAAAAACATTTAATCTCAATTGTTTCTTATTTGTGATCTAAAACTAAGTGTTAGCAATGACGAGTGAATTTAAACGTTTAATCTCAATTGTTTCTTATCTGTGATCTAAACTAAGTATAATGAGTAATAGCGTTAATACCAAGAAAGTGAATTAATTACTTATATTAGCTTCAATTCTTATTTTAAAATTGCGTAACGAAAGTTAGTAACAAAGTCTGTAACGAAAATATGAATCTAATTGCTTATTTAGGTTTAATTAGAATGTTAGAAACAAAATATGAGTCTAGTTACTTATTAGAACTTACTCTTATTATAATTTTAAAGAGCTGTACTCATTGAGCTATTATGTACTACGTACTAGAGACGACATTGCATTCAGCTACTCCGTTCCACTCAACTGCGGTGCATACACCGCACTTTAATCAGTCACTCGCTAGGCGCTTGTAGAGTTGACACGTGTTGTGTTGACCTAAAAAAAAACCTCTTGACAAAAATATGCCGTCGTGTGTACTTAGATATTGCACAAATAATTCAAGAAATGTCAGTAAAACCAAGGAATTACTTTTCGCCGGCTAATAAGATACTTAATCAATAAAAAAATATAGTTTAATAATAAAACAAATTACTCCTAAGACGCCATCTCGTGTCATGGAATATAGATTATGAAATTAATTTGTTCAGATGCGTCATTTCTGTGGGTACTTAAGTATAGGACGAACATATTATTATACACTATTGTTTTTTTAGAAACGTATATATGTCATTATAATTAGGCTAAATTTTCATAATATTTAAATCTGCTTATTATTCTTTTATTTTATTTTTAGGTTTCCACATCAAACTCAAAGTGGAATAAATTCGTCCATTTTTAACTCTCTCGTGCCCAGCATTAATGAACGACTGTTATTCTAATTTAAATAAATATATTTGCAATTTAAATGTTATTTTAATAAGTTTTGTTAAACATACATTTAGTATGTTTTTTATATTTGACATAAATACCTTTTAAAAAATTCAAATAAAATATTTTATTAAAATGTAATTGTGATATAACATTATGTAACATTATATTAAATAAGCAAATATAATATACAAAATAAATGTCAAAATTTAAAAATTGTTCTCGATATAATTTACCTATTTAACAATACAATCCACTATTACCTACTGATCATTCTACCTATGTTTATTTTATGATAAAAAAAACATCCGCGCGAACACAGAGTAGCGCACATTTTTTGTTTGAAATAGCTGTTTTAGTACGTAAGTACCTATTATTTCAATGGCTGTCTTAGAGATATTAACACTTAAGTGTAAATTTAATGATTTGTTTAATTCTTCTTCTTTTATAGTAATTTAATGCCAATTAATCACTTTTGTAATCTAATTTCTCATTATAAAAATAGATTTTAATTTAATAAGAAGTTGAAATATATTCTGTATAGAGTCTTAAGCATAATATTATCATGATAAGCGTTGTGCATTCCTGCCGCCTGGCGGCGCTACTTGTATGTTAAGCGGAAAAAGCTTAGCTATTCCGGAGCTAAACCGTAAGAAGACCGCGCCACTATTTTTATTTTTTACAAGCATAAATTAAGAGTTTTATGAATGTTTAACGTTCGAAAATAATAAAGATAAGTCATATCTATTGTCAGGAATGTATAAAAATATTGTAAGGTATGTTTTACCACACCTATTAAAGAAATTTGTAAATTTCCTTTAGAAAAGGTTGTTCTGCGCTCTGATTGGTCGACGGGGATCATAGTGCCGTGTGCAAATTCATTAGTGCTGCGTGAAAATTTTATTAATTCTGATTGGTCACAGCTGCCTATAAAAAAGAGGCGTTTTTTGTGGTAAAACATTCCAAATCCGGCAATGTAAGAATAAGGAATCAAGAAAATAAATAAGAAGAAACTCTGAAGAAGTGTTATTTATTGCTCATCTAACTGCTACTGCATGCTCTCCAGTTAACATCCCGCCAGCATAACCCGCTCCATTTACTAACATTCTCACACACGAGCATCTACATAGATATTAAAGTATTCATACGAAATTCGTTTTGTGTTGGTACATGACAGGCGCATTTTACACACCGTTTGATATCAAATCATATGGTGAAATAACGTGACACGGAACTGTGTCGTTTAGCAAGTAGCATGTAACAATCCCTTGCAACGACTATAACACTAGTGATAAACTGTTTTCGTGTTGGAACGGAATAAGCAGTTACATTTAATTTCTAATATAAATACCATATTATACTTTTTGTTATAAGGTTAAAAAGCGAGTTCACAGTCTACTTGATGGTGAACGAATGCCTATAGACATCTACATCTTTAGACGCGCCAGGAATCGCTTTCTGTCATTTTCTTATATAGTCTGTTTCACTCCGGGAATTGCGTGTCATGTGTTAAGTTGAAAGTGAACGCTGTTGTCGCTGCCGCCTGCCGGAAGAACCGTTCTTTATGCCGAACTCGTAGTTTTACGGGAATTGCCATATTCTCCCGTCACTGTAAACTGTAAAACTCTTTCGCATCACCCCGCAAGTGTACTGAAAAATACCGCAACGCAGCTGTTGAAGTATGGAGCGACCCGTCGCATCGCATCCGAAGACACCACAAGTGAGCACTTTCCCTTAGCCAGGCCCAGGGATTTTTCGGGTGTTGAGTTTGGTAGATTATAGGGATATAAACAGAAAAAAAACTGGGTTATTTTTCAGGAATTGTCCCTATTTCTGTGGTTTTTATATTGTAGATGCGTTGTCACCCGTGTGGACAAAGATGGAATGCCTCGTTTCCAGTAAAAAGGGTCTTCGGTTCTCTCCACTTATCATACGAGCAGCATTTTACGTTGGTATTCTGTGAGAGCGTGGTCCTTCCTCGGTCGAGCCAACCCATGCTTGCTACAACTATACTACTAATTATAACGGCAGCATGGCTCTACCACGTACAAAACGTATTTTGCGTTCAACAAGGTTAACTAGTGGCGTTAGTTTTGAAATCGCTACGAAATGAAAATATCTGTAACATTGGAGTTTTCCAATGCTTAATAGACATTATTTATTTCATCATACACAAACATTTTAACTTTGGGTAAGTAGCATAACTGTAATATAAACTCGACATATGCTTAACTTGTATAACGTGATAACTGACAAAATATTTTAATATTTTATACGATTGAAGTAGCAGTCAAAGCTTAATCTAGTAAATGTGTCGTCGGAAAATTGTATTGTTACGAGCTTGAGGTTCGTGACAATAAAAATTGCCGATAAAATTACCTAAATTAACACTTTAATTTACTTTACACAAATTAAAGTTAAAAACACTAATAAATAAACACACTAATTCACTTTATTCCGCTCCGAAGCTTCGCTTGTCTCGCCAAATCAACACTGCCCCGATCGCATCTTGCAGCGCCTGTATATACAAATTAGCAATGAAGCATCCGGAATATTCAAGTAAATGCGCGCAAAGCGACGAGTGTTCGAGTGTAGATTTTCTATAAACTTTGGTGGAGCCACGTGTCTAAGGCTGCCAAAGTCTAGTTCCCCGGTCAAACCTTAAACCTATTACGCGAGATATTAACTAAAGTGGACTGTATATGCGGTTGCTTCTACGCTTACGTAAAGGCGACTACTATAGCATGCGGTATAATGCACTCGCTCTTCCCTAAAAATAAACTATTATTGTGCCAAATCGCTGAAAAGGAATCCTGCCTGATTAGGAGAACAACAAAATTGGAGCGGGTTAAACTATATATCAGGCAGTAAATAAAGGAGTATTGACTCACCGGAGTTTCTTCTATCCTGTTGAGCACTATAGCTGCAATTTCTGGAACTTCTTCTGGAACACTCCGGAGAGAGGCGGTGCGCGACTATATCTCACACGAGGTGAGGCGGTTCTCCTGGAGCTCGACTGCTTCCAGGCTAAAGCGGTTTCTACTAGCGGTGTGTTTTCAGCGACGACTGCGGTGGAAAAGAGGACGCGCAACGGTCGCGCGTGCCTTATATGTCCTCGGCTCCGATGATTACGTGACATTCAAGAATCATCTTCTTGCCACTCCCACCCCACCACCCCGATGTGTCGATAGGAGGGTACGAATGATATCGTTTTTCGGAAAGGAACAAGCGACTTGACACTCCTACCGTCAAATATAATAATCCAATATTTTTTTCCGCGCAACCATCTCCCCCGCCCTTGAAGGATTTCCTTCAAAATTAACTAATACAACTAGAGCTAAGATCAACTAACAAAATAACTAACTAACGCTAAGATTACCTAAATTCAACTACAATTTAATCTAGAAAGCTAATTTAAATTATGGAAGAGGCAGGGGGCACAAACGGACAACCGGACGCAAGTAAGACCCAACCGTGGTCTTAACGCGAGCTATCCTAACTACTCCGTCGGAACCGGGAAAGACCTCTTCGACAATTCCTAACGGCCAGTGGAGAGGCGGTGTATTCTCTTTGGTGAGCACAACTACAGTTCCTACAGCTAAAGGCTCAGTTGCTGTGTTCCATTTTTGCCGAGACTGCAAAATATGCAAGTATTCCATCCTCCATCGTTTCCAAAACGATTGCACTAACCGATCTAATAATTTGTGGCGTGCGGAAATGCTAAGTCTGTTCTCATCCATATCTGCGGCTAGCAAATACTTTAAAGGCGTTAAATTCAAAAAATGTGCTGGAGTTAGAGCCAGCGGTTCCAAGGGGTCACTAGACAACGTACGACAAAGTGGGCGACTATTCATTACGCATTCAATTTGAGCGAGCACCGTACTTAGCTCTTCGAAGGACAAATCTGATCTCCTATTACTCGGTATAAATGACTCTTTAGACTCTTGATATTAGTCTCCCAATTGCCCCCAAAATGACTCGCGGCTGGGACGTTCAGAGACCACTCAATGCGGTTCTCGGCTAGAATGTGAGCGAACTCCGAATTATAATATTTGCTAGCTAAGAGCTCATGTAGTTCTGATAGAATACGTTTTGCACCGACGTAGTTCGTACCGTTATCCGAATACAATTTACTTACAGGGCCTCTGCGGGATAGAAATCTTTTAAATGCACCCATAAAGCCTGCTGTGCTTAGATCACCAACGAGTTCTATATGCACCGCTCGAGTAGTTAGACATACGAAAATGCAGACGTAAGCCTTTGTGGATCCCATACCATGCCCGCGAGTGAGCGTGACCTTAAACGGGCCAGCGAAATCAGACCCGGTGTGCGTGAAGGGCTTTACTGATTGTATTACTCTACAAGATCTAAGTTCCGCCATTTCCGGAAATGACGGCTTGGGGCGTGCCCGAAAGCAAGCTATACATCTGTGCACCCGATTGCGTATTAAACTACGTGCAGAGAGAATCCAATAATTCTGACGCAAAATCGACATCAACAAGTCAGGGCCAGCGTGCGAGTTCAATTTATGATGGTAATCGACTAATAAGTTCATGATATGGTCTTTACGCGGTAAAACAATAGGGTGCCGTTGGTCGAAACTCAATTGCGAGTTGAACAAGCGTCCACCTACCCTTACAATCCCATCCTGTAAAAATGGCTTAAGGCGTTGAAAGGCGCGACTACAAGCTCTATTCGATTGTAATCTTCTAATTTCTTCCGAGAAGTGCGCACGTTGAAGTTCACGTAATACTAGCGACTCGGCATAGTTGTAATCGGATGCTAAGACATACGAACGTCGCGGTAACAGCTTCGCGAATCGACAAACGTAAATTACGCTACGCAATAATTTCGACCAAGAGGACAAGCGATTCGCCAAAGCAATGATTGGAGAAACCTCGCTCGAAACGTTCGCCACTAGAGCGTGTCTCTTTTCTTCCGGCGGTTGTGACACTGACGAAGGTTCGAAATCGGTTATTGGCCATTACGAGGGATCCAAGTGAACCCAAGCAGGTCCGTGGAACCAAAGCGGGTGGTCCATTATTTGCATCGGGGTGAGTCCACGGGATAGACAATCGGCGGGGTTTTCCGTACCGGACACGTGATAAAAGTTCCGCGTTTCTAACTCGTCTTGTATCTTGGCCACTCGGTTCGCAACAAACGTATCCCAACGGTGGGGTGAAGAATGAACCCAGCATAAGGCGACGGTGGAGTCGGAAAAGGCCAATATCCTTTCTATGTGAACTCTATCCCTACATGCGCTGATAACTGCGGTAATAAGCTTGGTGAGTACTAATATTGCGCAAAGCTCTAAGCGCGCCAGAGAGACAACCTTACGGGGGGAGACTCTCGACTTAGAACTAATGAGGCTAATCGAATTTCTACCATTATTCTGGACGTGGAAATATACAACGCCCCCGTAAGCCTTCTCGCTGGCGTCTGCAAACCCAACGACTGTTATGGCGCTACTTCTATCTACGTTTATATGACGCGGTATTTTAATTTCTCTTAATAAAGGAAGTTCCTCTCTAAAGCGCTGCCACAACCGAACAATGCTGTCAGGCGGCGAGTCATCCCAGTCGCATTCCAATAACCAAAGTTGTTTAATTAAAAGCTTAGCGTATAATACCACCGGAGCTACGAAACCCATGACGTACTCTAATCGTAATCTAGCAACGCATGACAGTATTGTGCGCTTTGTGCATTTCTCTACGGGTGGATTTACCTTAAGGCTAAACACGTCGGACTCTGGTGACCAACACAGACCGAGCACCTTGTGTGTATCAGAATCGTCGAATTCCTTTATCGCCGAAAGACGGTGTGATAGTGGGATTGTATCCAAAACCGGACGCGAATTATTAGTCCACTTCACAAGATCGAATTGACCCGATTTCATGAGCCTTATAACCTCGGCGGTGGTTAGGGTTGCCTCCTCCACGCTATCGACCGAGTACACAAAATCATCCATATATAATCCGCTCTCAATTGCCCTCTTAGCTTTAGGATAAGAGGGGCCTTCATCGTGAGCGAGCTGTCTCACCGTGCGTAACGCATGAAATGGGCTCGACTTTAAACCAAAACAAACGCGGTTAAATTCAAACACCATTAGAGGTTCCTTTGGGTTGAAACGATATAAAATGCGTTGGAATCTACGGTCGCATTCACGGACCCCTATGCAAAGAAACATTTGACGAATATCGGCGGATAGTGCTATACTAAACAAACGAAAATTGACTATTATATTAAATAAACTGCCCTGTAAATTTTGCCCACTATAGAGGATATCGTTAAGCGACAGGTGAGTGCTAGTTTTAGCACTAGCGTCGAGCACTACACGTAACTTAGATGTAAGTTTGTCCTCTCTAATGACTCCGTGGTGTGGTATGAAATACGACGGTGTGTCTTCGTAGTTATCTAATTTCGAAGCCACAAGTGATATGTAACCTTCTCTTATATATTCGTTAATGACGCCGTCGTAAGCTTCCTTTAACTGGGGTGAAGCGAGCATCCTACGCTCCAAGCTGTAGAAACGTTTTTCCGCCATTTGACGCGAATCGCCGAGAGATAAAACATCTCCTTTAAAGGGTAGCGCTACACTATATCTACCGTCGCGATAACGAATGGTCGTGCGGACGTAAATTTCCTCGCATAACCTGTCATCTGAGCTAGCTATGGGTCGGACGTTCTCCTCCTCCATCTCCCAAAATTTGCGGACTAACGACTCGAGCGGTTCGACAGCCATACCACAATAAGAGGTTGCCGAAATACTATCTATGATGGGGGCGGAGCCAAGGATCACATAGCCCAATACGGTTTCCAGTGCGTAAGGCGCGGTATGCGAGGAGTTGCCCCTGACCTTATTGTTTAACAAAAGATGAGGGGAAAGCGATGCTGCAATGAGCATGTCTATGTTTCCAGGAACGGCGTAAGTGTCTTCCGCCAGAGTCAAATTCTTAAATTCAATCATTGCCGAGGTGTCAACCGAAACGGTTGGCAACCGTTCAGTGACCCTATCTACTACTAGTGCATTTATATCAAAGTTAACATTACGATCTATCCGAGAATAAAATTTTAAATTTATATATCCCTGTGTCGCTTTACTAATACCTCCGATGCCTTTAATTACCGGACATGAAAGTGACCTATTTATTACTAAGCCTAAGCGCTGACAACATTGTCGCGTTATAAAGCTATTTTGGGCTCCGCTGTCCAGCAGTGCACGGACGCTTTGTTCGTTTCCACGCGAATCCCTAACCAAAATACGTGCCGTACCCAGTAACACGGTTGAAGGAGGTTGTGCTCCCATATTTGCCAATGAGCACAGAGCGACATCACCAGGTCGACCGCTAGAATCGTTGACCTTAGTAGGGGTGAATTCCTTATCCGCTTTACTTGACGCCGCTATGTTGCTATTTTCAAAATGTAATAGCGTGTGATGTTTCCTTGCGCACTTGCTACATACGGAACTCGAATTGCATTTTGCAACTAAATGCTTATCGCTTAAGCAGTTCAAACATAGGTTGTTTGTCTTTACTAATTTATAACGTTCGCTTGGTGAATATTTACGAAAAGTCGCACAATTATATAAATTACCGTGTTTATCTTTACATACTATACAAGTATGCTGGAGTGATGTTGGCGTAGCGGTTACGTAAGTTAACGACCCTGCTATTTTAGATGGTTGAGTCGTTCTACGGTCGATGCACCTTTTATTCTCCTGTTTAACGTTCGGAGAGCGCCGCATCACCTTTGTTTGATCTCGCACGAACGATGCTAATGAATGAAAGGAAGGCATCTCCGAGCTACGATGCTCCATTTCAAACGCACGCACGGTGTCGGGGTCCAACTTCTTCAGTGCAATATGGAGAAACACCACGTCCATAAGATCATTAAATTTCAAATTCTCAAGTGCAGCCACCGATGCCACAAATTTATCTAGAAACTGCTCTAAGCCGTTGATGTTCGCGGATGATATAGATTTAAGATCGAATATCTGGTTCAAATATTCGGAAGCTAACATTCTCCTATCTTCATATTTAGTTTTAAGCGTTTCGAATATTAATAGGTAATTGTTTGCTGTAGGTGTAAAACCAGAGCAGATCGACTGTGCCCTGCCACTAAGTTTACTGATTAAGTAATATAATTTTTCGGCGTCCGATAACGATGGGTTATTGTGTATATTGTTTTGAAAACTACTGAAGAAGAAGGGCCACGTCTTAATATTACCATTAAATACCGGAATATCTATTGGCGGCAACCTAATCGAGTCGCTTGGACGTACCTGTTTTTCCGGCTTTGCTTCGTTTTGAGATAGTAGGGATCTCGCAATTCTTTTCACACGACACAACATATCTTCGAATGCCAGCAGCGGTTGGTAGTTCACTATGTATTTCGGGTCGATTTGTAATTCCAAATGATTAATTTGGTCTAATATTTTTTCGTAATCTATTCGTAGAGAATCTATCGTTTCGATTTCAGTCAAAAAGGTTTCCCGCACTGCTTCTATATGAATGTTCTTTATATAATCACTTATATTCTGCATACGCGAAAAGAGTATGTCCCTCTTGGCATAAAGCGTTTTAATTTTGATTTCACTTCCACTAACTGCCATTTTAAACTATTATAATAAAGTTATATCAATCACAATTAATCTCACAACGCACAAACAATAAAGGATGGACACTCGGTATGCCGTATTACGTAATTAAATCGAACACCTGCGCAGCGAGTCGAGGTCACGCGTCATTTGCACTCAATAATTTTATCAAGATTGTGGGTAAGCGTATCAAACGGTTCCTATTACACTGTTTCAATTATTTAATAGGCTTTAAATTTAATCAAATACGATCGCTATAAAACGAATAATTCTGTTTGCGAGTACTTAATCAAAATTTAAATTTAAACGAACACTATTTAAGTCTATTCTATAAATAAGAGTGCATTATCTAATTAATTAATTCAACAATTCGACCAAAATCCGGCTCGAAGGACCATAAAATGGTGGAGCCACGTGTCTAAGGCTGCCGAAGTCTAGTTCCCCGGTCGAACCTTAAACCTATTACGCGAGATATTAACTAAAGTGGACTGTATATGCGGTTGCTTCTACGCTTACGTAAAGGCGACTACTATAGCATGCGGTATAATGCACTCGCTCTTCCCTAAAACTAAACTATTATTGTGCCAAATCGCTGAAAAGGAATCCTGCCTGATTAGGAGAACAACAAAATTGCAGCGGGTTAAACTATATATCAGGCAGTAAATAAAGGAGTATTGACTCACCGGGGTTTCTTCTATCCTGTTGAGCACTATAGCTGCAATTTCTGGAACTTCTTCTGGAACACTCCGGAGAGAGGCGGTGCGCGACTATATCTCACACGAGGTGAGGCGGTTCTCCTGGAGCTCGACTGCTTCCAGGCTAAAGCGGTTTCTACTAGCGGTGTGTTTTCAGCGACGACTGAGGTGGAAAAGAGGACGCGCAACGGTCGCGCGTGCCTTATATGTCCTCGGCTCCGATGATTACGTGACATTCTAGAATCATCTTCTTGCCCCTCCCACCCCACCACCCCGATGTGTCGATTGGAGGGTACGAATGATATCGTTTTTCGGAAAGGAACAAGCGGCTTGACACTCCTACCGTCAAATATAATAATCCAATGGTTTTTTCCGCGCAACCAAACTTAGTTCTTCGGATGGCGCTGTCAGTTGAAAGATTTGTGATGTCATTTTCTGCAAAGCTCCCCTCGCTCTCGTTCCTGACACTAGATGGCGCTAGTGCCGTCGACGGGAGCGCGTAACAGTATTATTCGTCATTGTACAAAAGGCGTCGTCTGTTTGCTAACGCTCGCTGGCTTGTAAAATGCCGCATGAAAATTGATACGCCGTCGTCTGATTGTAGAAATGGGCAAATCATGATGTGCCAGGGTATTTTACGACACGCCGATATTTCGTGATTTGGCTGATGATTTATCTACCGCATATATACCAAGCATTTATAGATTTTTCTTATAACATAATTATATAAACTTGATGTGACCAACAAACTCACAATTAACATTACATTAAATGGCTTTTGCAATATTAGGAAACCTGCAACCAATATCTAACAAAGGAGGCTACAGGTGTGGACTCAAATGGAACACAAGCGAAAAAAAGGCCAGAAATACCTGCCTAATTCTTACTATTCTATATATACTATGCTGTGTTTCGTATGTGAATGTTGAAAACCGGAGATCCTTTTTACGGGAAATGAGGCATTTCATCTAAGTCAAGAGTAACTGAATTTTTAATTTTTAGTTGAGATTAGATGTAGATGCCAGTGATGACTTATGGAACCGAGACGTCGTCCTTCACTGCTGGCCGTATGAGGACGCTCAAAGTCGCTCAGCGAGCTAGCGAGCAGTGGAGAGATATGCTCGGGGTTTCTCTGCGTGATAATAAGGATATCCGCAGTAGAACCAGAGTGACCAACATAGCCCAACGGATTAGTAAGCTGAAGTGGCAATGGGCCGGCCATATAGCTAGAAGAACCGACAACCGTTGGGGAGAAAAGGTTCTCGAGTGGCAGCCTCGTATCGGTAGGCGAAGTGTAGGGCGACCCCCAACTAGATGGAGTGACGACCTGGTAAGACATGCAGAAAGTCGATGGATGCAGGTGGCTCAGGACCGTGCTTTGTGGCATACCTTGGGGGAGGCCTATGTTCAGCAGTGGAGTTGTGAAGGTCTGTAATGATGATGATGATGTAGATGTCTATAGACCCCAGAATCCATTTAACATTTGGTGTACTCTGTAGTCGTATGACATAAAAAAATTAATTGCATAGGCTTCCTATATGTTTCAGACTGACATAGCGGTGGACGCTCGTTTGCTGGCTTTAACAGGTAAGAAGATGGTTCCTACCCAGACGTACTCCTATGCAAAAGAGGAGTCCTATTTTTGTCCTGTATCAGCATAATTATGTGAAATTAGATAATTTTTTAAATGTATTTTATCAAGTTTTAAAATACTCGTAATTTTTTATGTTCATTGCGCAGAATATTTGATAAAAAGATGGATTGCATTACTTTTTTTAATTGCAGATAATACTTAACCTCTTAGTTACCAAGTGGTCAAATTTGACTGCGGCGATATTCCGTCAAACCCCAAGAGGTTAAATTTGACCACCCACATCCACAGCAATTTAACCCATAAATACTTATGTTTGAGACTACTTTTCTATGAAGGAGTTTGGCATAATAGAATCAATATAAAATTTTCTACCCTCTAGTGGAATAAATATTCATTTACTCTATGGATTTACTTATAATCTACGTTCATTACGTACGCCATTTTCGCTTGGATGTTATGTTAATTTTTGGATTTTTATTAGTGAATATAATTTATCTTATTACGGAAATAACTTCGAAATATATAGAAATAATAGTGATTTTCGCGTTGGCGACATCCGCTTGGTATGTACCCGTTTTTTGGTATCAAAATACAATAAAGTCTTTTTGTAATGAAGTGAAACCACTAAAACAAGTAATATAACAAAAGTAAACAGGAACATGTGTTATATTGAAATTTATAATCATTTTTATTGAAAATAAAAGCAGTAAAATATGTCTTAACTAGTTTACTTACGTAATATCTCAATGCAGTAACCGCAATATTTATTACCTACTGATACTGATATTCGGTCGGTACAGCGTTGGCGTGTAAGTTTTTAGGGTTCCGTAGTCAACTACGAACCCTTATAGTTTCGCCATGTCTGTCTGTCCGTCTGTCTGTCTTCGCTTAAGCTCTGTGATCGTTAGCACTAGAAAGCTGAAATTTGGTACCAATATGTGTATCAATTACGCCGATAAAGTGGTAAAAAATGTTTTATTAGGGTAGCCCCCCTATATGTAAAGTGGGAAGTGATTTTTTTTTTAATTTCAACCCTAACGTGTGATATATTGTTGGAAAGGTATTTAAAAATGAATAGGAGTTTACTACAATCATTTTTTGATAATGTCAACAATTTCGGAAATAATCGCTCCAAAAGTAAAGAACAATGTGTCCCCCCCCCCCTCTAACTTTTGAACCATAAGTTTAGAAAATATGAAAAAAATCTGAAAAGTAGAACTTTATAAGGACTTTCTAGGAAAATCATTTTGAACTTGGATGGAAACAACAGTACCCACTACCGGGAGCAGTTGCAGGCGCGGAGCGCTGCTGGAGCGCGAACATAATGAATACCCACCTTCAAAACTCATGAGTGGGAACACTTATTGTGACGGACGGGAAACTACGGAACCCTACACTGAGCGTGGCCCGACACGCTCTTGGCCGGATTTTATTTGTTTTAAGTTAGTTGAAGGATGCCGTAGATTGCATTAGCCACTTCCATAAGGTGGACTGTCAGCTTGTTTATCACTTCTTTTTTGTCACATATCATAACGCTTTTTAACGTGAGGAAATCCTCATAAATTCCCTAGGCTCTAGGGGAAGCAGTGTTTATATTATAGTTGTAGCAGCGTAAATATGCAGCTCAATGCTGCTATGTTTCGTATGGTGAGTATAGAAAACCGGAGACACCGTTTTGCTGTAAAGAGGCATTCCATCTTTGTCCTCAGGGATGATAACGAATCTTCATTTTGATAGTTAATCGATAGGAATAGGATAGGCTGAAGTCGCGTTTCCATATTATGGCCATTGTAGTGTGTGACTCATCGATGACGATGATGACAATACTGTGGAGTGTTATTCATTTGGAGTTCGTTTTTTTATAGAATAAGGGTGACAAACGAGTACACAGTCTACCTGATGGTAGGTGTATGCTGCGGCCCATAAACATCAACATTTATCCTCGATTAAAAATTAAAATGCAGTGCTTTGTCACCCCTGAGGTTTAAGATTCCTGTGAAAACGGTCTCCGGTTCTCTACACTCACCATACGAAACACCGCAGCATTAAGCTGCTATTTTTACGCTGGTATTCTGTGAGAGCATTGCCGCACCTCGGCCAAACCGGCACATTCGTGCTACAACCGTAATATAGCTGCGGCTTGGTTCTACCACGGATGTAATAATTTTCTTATTGACGGTTCTTAAGCCGTAGCGTAGCGTCGCGACGCTGCAGGGCCGCGGGTTCAAATCACGCACTGAACAAGTGGATGAACGTAAGTAAATGGTGGATCCTTATACAATGTAAACCTTAACCTGTTAAAGATACAGGAAATATTCCTAGTGTACGGGTGACTTTTTTAAATAAGCATTACATCAAGTAGTGACTGGTTAGGACAGGTGACTATTGTTAGTCGTTTGTGAATAAATTTGTAGCACTATAACATTTCATGTACACTGATGCCTTGGCATAAGCATACTTCGAAATGGATGCACTCCAAATAAAAATGTATCCAGATACGGTACCATTGACGATACCTCCGTTTGTCAGTCGTACGGAGTAGAAATAAATAATAATATGGATAATAATACATTACTGGTGACTGCGGCAGCGTGTATTTCATTAAAAAGACAAAAAACCTAAACGGGGCATTCCATCGTAGTCTTCAAAGATGACAACGCATCTATATTTTGAGTCTTAATTGAGGATACATGTAAATGTCTATGGGCGATAGCACCCACCACCAGGTAGACTGTGTGCTAGTTTGTCACTCCAGTTCTAGATATGGTATATATTATGGTGGAGCAATATCATTGACTGAGGTTGAAATTAAAGAAATCAACATATAGATCCCCTATATGTTGATTTCTTTTTTTTTTATTATAACTATATGTGGTAGAGCAACGTTGCATCTATATTATGGATGTAGCACAAATGGGTCGGCTCGAACGAAGAAGGACCACGATTTCACAAAATAGCATAAAATAGCAGCTTAAATCTGCTGAGTGTAAGGAACCGGATAATATTTTTACTAGAAACGAGGCACTCCACTTAGTTCTACAGGGGTGACAATGCATTTACATTTTGATTCTTATTCGATGACAGATTCAGTCTATGGGCTACAGTATCACACATCATTTGGACTGTCTACTCGTTTGTTGGGTGACAAACAAGTACACAGTTCATAGTTTGCATAATAAAAACATATTTAATCCAATATACAGTTTATGCTTGACAAACAGAGCACATATACTACCATCAACACCAAAACATTAACTGATGCAATAACGTCCAAAAAATGGACGTCGGTTCTCCCATTCACTACCGATTCGGACTGCTTCCATTTGGCGTGGCGCGCGTTTTTGACATCGACGGACGGCCGTGGATGACGTCCATTTGCACTGGACACATGGATTTCAATCCATTTGGAAATCCAGAGCTGGATGAAGTCCATCCAAATGGAATATGTTTTTACCATTCACGGAACGATTTTGGACGATTACCACTCCATTTGTATTAATGGATGTATCGTCAGTGAGTACCATTAAGTTGATGGTAATATAAAATATATTTTTTTTACAAATAAAAGAAATGTTGTGATCTTATTTATTCAACCAATGTTTCGCAATGTTTTCTTCACCGTAGCTCAGGTGATAAATCAACAATCAGTGCAATTAACAATTTAATGCGTGACGACAGAAATCGATTGCCAAAGAATTAAGACGAGCGTTTATCCCCCGAGCTACCACGATTGTTCTGTAAATAAAGTCATTTTAAGTAAAAACATATTTTAATTATATCATATTTTTATGACATTCCAATATGAGAAATATATTACAACAAATGTTTTATTTAATCTATAATAATTAATGAAGGTCAATCTTTTTCCTAGCGCCATATTGCTAGCACAATACTACCACTGTAAAATCTATTATTCAGTAAAACGATGTAATGAGGTCGTGGTCTGTAACTAGGTCATTTAGGGTATGCGTTCTATCGATGCTTAGTAGAGTAAAACGATTTCGTAGGTATATTCTGCAAAATATCATTATTACTTAATTCAGTAACGATAGAATAAGTTTGTATGCGGCATTTCTAGGTAGTAAGACGCTTTTCCGCCCAGGAGTCCACCAGGCCAGGTACGAGTATCAACACTATCTTCTTCACTATCATCTTACCTACTTCTGTCACAAAGCAACAGTGCACGCACTACTGTGTTCTGGTCTGAAGGACTTCAAATTTGGAAAAGTTAGTATATTTTGATTTAAAGCGTTATTTCTGAGGCGTAAAGGGAAATGACAAATTGAGACCGTCATGATGGGTATTAAAGATTATGTAATTCATAATTTTGTGTTTAATTTTATTGAACTATTTTCCGAATTATTGCTTTAAATTTACTATTGCCACCATATTTCCAAAGTATCGTTTATTACGTGCCTCCAATGGAAAATAATAAATTCAGCCATTCGATCCTCAAAATTAATGGTACAATTAAATAAATACGAACATAAGTTAAACTCTGTTATTCGATGAGCTACAGCAATAAACTTGATGTAGTTAATTGACAGCATTATTAATGAATTCGTAGCTTCCTAATCGCTTACTCACAATTTGCCGGTTCTACACGTGATATACTTAATGGAATGACTTATTGATCTCGCTACATTGTTTTAAGAAAGTTAATGCAATGACTTCAATATACTTTAGGAGTTAATAATTTTTCAACAAACTTAAATGTAACCGCTACAGCCTATTAAAGTCCACTGCTCAATATATTATGCCTCCCCTGTAGATTACCTTACGGGGAGATATTTGCCATAGTTGCCACGCTTGGCAAGCGGGTTGGCAACCGCAGACTTCTATTTTTAGGGTTACGTAGTCAACTAGGAACCCTTATAGTTTCGCCATGTCTGTCTGTCCGTCTGTCCGTCCTCGCTTAATCTCTGTGACCGGTTAGCACTAGAAAGCTGAAATTTGGTACCAATATGTGTATCAATCACGCCGACAAAGTGGTAAAATAAAAATTGGAAAAAAATGTTTTATTAGGGTAGCCCCCCTGTATGTAAAGTGGGAAGTGATTTTTTTTTAATATCAACCCTAACGTGTGATATATTGTTGGAAAGGTATTTAAAAATGAATAGGGGTTTACAAAAATCATTTTTTGATAATGTCAATAATTTCGGAAATAATCGCTCCAAAAGTAAAAAACAATGTGCCCCCCCCCCCTCTAACTTTTGAACCATAAGTTTAGAAAATACGAAAAAAATCTGAAAAGTAGAACTTTATAAGGACTTTTTACGAAAATCATTTTGAACTTGGATCAAAACAACAGTCCCCGCTACCGGGAGCAGTTGCAGGAGCGCGGAGCGCTGCTGGAGCGCGAACATAATGAATACCCACCTTCAAAACTCATAAGTGGGAACACTTATTGTGACGGATGGGAAACTACAGAACCCTACACTGAGCGTGGCCCGACACGCTCTTGGCCGGTTTTTTTTTATTTAAGCCGTACGATGAAATCTAATAATAAATAAACTTTATGAAATAAATAAAACATTTTCTTATATATTGATAGTTTATTTATTATGAAATAAATAAACTATCAATACCAAAACGAGAAACTCTAAATCGATCGAGCAGTATTTTGCTACATGTAAATTGCACACTTGCAAAGCCGGGCGGGTTAGTACTTATTAATAACAGTAATTTTCTAACAATAATAATTTTCCACACACTCAGCAGCGAAGGAAGTTACTGAGTTTATGTGAATATCAAATGAATTATGTGAATATCGAATGATTAAAATATAATTCACGGTCACATAAACTCTGCCAACCCTTTTATTCGAAGAAATTGCGGTACCCGGGACATATCTTCAACTTACACCTTAGTGGCAGTGACAAACCTTAAATTGCTAATACTACTAGTACTGCTACTGCTACTACAGTATATCACAAGCTCACTGCTGAACATAGACCACCCCCCTAGATTGCTACAGGTTCGTTTCTGTACCACCTGCAGCAATGACTAAAATGACTTCCTTTTTTATAGGATATGGTGAAAAACGAGCACACAGTCCACCTGATGATAAGTGGTTGCTGCGGCCCATGGACTTCTACATTTATCCTCGATTACAAATCAAAATGCAGATGCCTTGTCACCCGTGACGACCAAGATGGAATGCCTCGTTTCCAGTAAAAAGAGTTTACGGTTCTCTACACTCACCGTACGAAATACAGCAGCATTAAGCTACTATTTCACGCTGGTATTCTGTGAGAGCGTGGTCCTTCCCCGGTCGAGCCGACCCATTCGTGCTACAACTTTACAACTAATATAACTGAAGCGTTACTCTACCACGTATGATATGTTTCATCGGGTAGTCACTTCATCCAATGAAGGCTGGCCTAACACGAGGATGCCTGTCGAGTACCTTTCTACCCGTGATACCAGGGTAAGAATATTCACTACCCCATATTATTCCATGGGTGTCGATTGACAGCAGCATTTTCTCGATAACAGCTCAGTATGGCGTTACGTAGTCACTATGGCATATATTACAGTAGCGTTGGCGTTGTAATCGCTGAAGGACCTTAGTACTATGCTCAATGACCTCAATGGTGTCTCCCAACGGATAGGTCTTAAGATGAACATGGACAAAATAAAGATCATGTTTAATGTCCATGTCACATCTATGCCGGTAGTTGTTGGGAGCACTATGCTCGAAGTTGTTGACGAGTACGTTTACCTGGGACAAATAGTCCGATTAGGTAAGTCCAACTTCGACCAAGAGGTCAATCGACGGATTCAACTCGGCTGGACAGCGTTCGGGAAATTACGACACATCTTCTCGTCAGGTATACCTCAATCTCTGAAAACTAAAGTGTACAACCAGTGCGTGTTGCCAGTGATGACCTACGGATCTGAGACGTGGTCCTTCACTGCTGGCCATATGAGGACGCTCAAGGTCGCTCAGTGAGCTGTGGAGAGGGCTATGCTCGGAGTTTCATTGCGTGATAGACTCAGAAATGAGGATATCCGCAGTAAAACCAGAGTGACCGACATAGCCCAACGGATTAGTAAGCTGAAGTGGCAATGGGCCGGCCATATAGCTCGTAGAACCGATAACCGATGGGGAAGAAAGGTTCTCGTGTGGCAGCCTCGTACCGGTAGGCGTAGTGTAGGGCGACCCTTCACTAGATGGAGTGACCACCTGGTAAGACATGCAGGAAGTCGATGGATGCAGGTGGCTCAGGACCGTGCTTTGTGGCATTACTTGGGGGAGGTCTATGTTCAGCTGTGGACTTGTGAAGGGCTGTAGTGAAGAGTGATGTGGAGTTGTAACTATGGTGTATATAGCTTTCATTGTAATAAACCAACTGTCATTGTAATAGAAATAAATATTTTTCGATCTTGATTGATTGATATATCCCCTCTATATGAAAGTTTAAATTATTAAAATGCCCAAAACTGTCTTTAAAAAACTACGTTAATATCATTTTGTACCGATAAGCTGCATCTAACTTATAAATTACACTGCAGCAACCACATTATTTATAGTCTATTGATATTTGGACGCTGCTGCGTAAGCTTTCTCTTTATTAATGTTCTGTTTATTACATTAAATTTTAAATTCAAATTAAACTATTATTTATTATTTTCAACATTACGTGTGGTAATTGAAATTAACGAAAATGGAAGTGGATACAATTAGATATTTTCGTACGTATAGATGATCATAATGAGCACTTAGAAATAAACCACACAAACAGCGATTTTTTTGGATATAAAAAAAATCGAAATTTACCTAAAGAAATAAAATTTAATGTGATAATAAACTAAAGGCGACTATTTAGTTGTTATTGGTTAACTAAATTAAAATTCCGCAAAACCTAACTATGTGTTTGGGAGGTTGTCGCTTACAAGATCGCAATAATTGTAACCGTGTAAGACAGATATTAAAATATTTCAACGCTTTTCTTTTAAATTTATCGGTAAGGTTTCTTTTGATATTTTGGTATATTTCTGATATTTTTCTGGAACAATTATTACCCTTTTCAATATAGCTGTATATGATAGTTAAAACAGTCACCTCAATGCATTATCTCATTTCGTCCCAAGAATGTCGCAAGAGATGATTATGGAAAATATGAGAAAGGTCCCTTTAGACGGCAGTATAATCCTTCCATACAAACTAAAATAAGAATATCCAACCCAGTGACAAATGTGCAAGTCATTATAAACTTCAACCACCAACCGGCCCGCCAAGAGTGGTGATTGCAGTAATTGGTCCCCATAATGGGAATTATTACTACAACTCGTGAGTTCTACTATTGATGAGAAAGAATTTTTTTTCTTTTCTTATAAGAAATATTTATTATCTTTTTTATTATATATAATTCTTTTGTCCGTGTATATGTAACTGAACTGCTACTAAAAAGGCTTTACCTATTTTAATTAAATTTTGTGTGTGTGATTAAGATTCGAGAATGGCTTAGATTCACAATTAGAACCGGTGGAGTTGTTGTCAGGTTCCAGAAATCATTCTTGTGAATCCAGGGCAAATTGCTAGTAATTTATAAAATTATAGATGTAATCATTGATACTATATAAATTGTTTTAATTTATCAACATTCGATTATGCATTTAATATATCAAAATTTACCACTATTACTGATTTAAATCAAAGGTTCTAAAAATATTTTTGTATTAAAATTCTATCGTTTATTGTTGCATCCATGTAAGACCTTGGATCATCTATCACAATGAGGAAGAAATAAGTTCAATGCTATCTTTAGCTCCTTACATCGGCGTTGAAAGGGAGTACTTAAGTTTTATGGCAGACTTTTCCATTACTTTTATTTTATTTTCAAAAGCACTAATAAGAATTAGTTCTCAGAAAAACACTATATTAATAAATTAAAAAAATTAAAGTTGCTCTAGCTGGGAACTATAAATAAAAAGGAATAGTTATTTTTATTTATATCATCATCATCATCATCATTATTAACACAGCTCGCGTATTAGATTGCCAGATATAACGATAACAAACATACATATTTAAGAATAATGCGCCAAATATATAACAATATATCACCTATATAACTATATATATATATATACATATATATATATATATATAATATATATATATATATATATATATATATATATATATATATATATATATATATATTTACTACTTACTTCTTTGTATATCTAATATATGTATCCCAAACGAAATACTAAATCTTATGATGATTATTGTTTTAGATATTAAAGTATTGGTACGAAATTCATTTTGTGTTTGTACATGACAGGCGCATTTTACACAGCATTTGACAACAAATCATATGGTAAAATAACGCGTGACCCGGAACTGTGTCGTGTATCAAGTAGCGTGTAATAATCCCTTGCAACGACTAAAATATTGGCGATAAATTGTTTTCGTGTTAAAACGGAATAATCAGCTAAATTTCATTGCTAATGTAAATATCATATTATACTTTTTTTTAATACAATAAGGATGAAAAGCGAGTGCACAGTCCACTCGATTGTAAACGAATGCTGTGGCCTAAAGACATCTACATCTATTATACGAGCTGACCTTATCTTATATAGTTTGTTTCACCCCGGGAATTGCGTGTCATAACCTTGTTGTGCCACCCGCGGCTCTCGCTGTGCCACTCGATTTGAGAGTGAACGCTGTTGTCGCCGCCGCTTGCCCGAAGAACCGCTCTTTACGCCGAACTCGTGGTTCTACGGGAAGTGCAATGTTCTCCGGTCAATGCACGCAAGACCCTTGCGCATTACCCCGCAAGCGTGCTGATGAATACCGCAAAGCAGCTGTTAAGTGTGGAGCGACCTGCCGCATCGCATCCGAAGACACCACAGGTGAGCAGATACCTTAGTCAGGAATAGCGATTTCTTCGAGTGTTGAGCTTGGTAGATTATAGGGATATAAAAAGAACAAAACTAGATTTTTCTTGTTATTTAATCGCAATTTTCGTATAATTCTGTTCCATCCACAGATCCGTAATTAGCGTTGCAAGTTGACAATCGAATATAATAATTGATAGTAGTGTTGTGTGAATAAGTCAACTAGCGCCATCTAGTGTCAGGAACGAGAGCGAGGGGAGCTTTGAAGAGAGTGACATCACAGATCTCTCAACTGACAGCGCCATCCGAAGAACTAAGTTTCTGGAAAATCTATACTCGAACTCTCGGTACCTTGCGCGTGTTTACTTGAACATTCCGGATATTTTCCTAATTTAAATAAATAGGTGGCGCAAGATGCGATCGAGGCAGTTGAACTCGGCGACAAAGCGAAGCTTCGGAGCGGAATTAAGTGAATTAGTGTGTTTAATTATTAGTGTTTTTAACTTTAATTTGTATAAAGTAAATTAAAGTGTTAATTTAGGTAATTCTATCGGCAGTTTTTATTGTCACGAACCTCAAGCTCGTAACAATTGGTGTCAGAAGTGGGATAAAATAATGCCGATTTTACCTAAGGAGGAAACGGAGGGTGTCCGTACCCGAAGTCAACGCCAGCAGGAGACGGACCAACGAAGAGTTGGTGGTGCAACGCCGCAGACGTCGGAGGGCCAGCCACCGGCTGCAGGCCCGTCGGTAGCTCCTACATCTGCCGCACCTGACTTAGGTGCTCTGATGGTGATGCTGCAGGAGCAGGCTCGCCGACAGGAGGAACAGGTCCGCCGATTGGAAGAGCAGCTGCGGGGCGGACAGGAGGAACAGGCCCGTTGGTTGAAAGAGCGACAGGAGGAACAGGCTCGCCAGCAGGAGGAACAGGCCCGCCGATTGGAAGAGTAGCTGCGGGGCGGACAGGAGGAACAGGCCCGTCGGTTGGAAGAGCAGATGCTCCTCATGAAGGACCTTCACGCTACCTTCGGGAAGGAGATAAAGGAGGTGAAGGATAGGGTTGCTCAGCATGACAACCGCCTGTCGGAAGCTGAAACCCAAATAGCGAAAGCTGAAAACCGAATCGAGAAAGCTGAAACCCGAATCGACCAAGTAAGCAATCGGGTTGACAACGTAATGGCTGACATGAAGAAATCACTGGACGAACTCAAACTTGAGGATGGAACTACAACTCCCGTAGTAGCTGCAACACCTTCGCTACGTGGATTCAAAGTGCCGCCGTTCGACGGGACCTCTTCCTGGTCGGCCTACAAAATCCAGTTCGAGGCCGTCATGGAGGCGAACGGCTGGAATAAAAGCCAAGCCATGACTGCACTCACCCTAGGCCTGCGCGACCAAGCCTTAACTGTGTTGGAAGCTCTCGGTAAGAAAGTGACCTATGAGCAGCTTCTTGAGGCCTTGGAGGCGAGATATGGTGACGCTCACCTGGAACACGTCTTTCGCGCGCAGCTTAAAAAAGATCGCGTGCAACGCAGCAACGAAAACCTGCAGCAGTGGGCCCTTGAGGTGGAGAAGATGGTTCGAAAAGCATACCAGTCTGTACCTGCGCTCATTGGAGGGAACCTGGTGCAAACATTCATCGACGGCATCCGCGACCTGGAAGTCAGAGCTACTGTGAGGCTCGGGCACCACGAGACGCTTAAGGACGCCTTGGCCCATGCACTGGAGGTAGAAGCCGTGCGGCAGGATCATCGTTCCCACCGCGTCAGGGAGGTTGCAGCAGCTACAGTTCGCGACCGCAACAAAGGATACAGCCCTAGGTGCTATGGCTGTGGGGAAAAGGGCCATCTTCGATCCAGCTGCCCTAAGCAAACCCTAGAAAGGGAAGGTGAACGATCCCAGCAGCAGCAGGGAAACGAGTAAAAGCCAGAACTGCGGGGCGGGTGCTGGCTGATGTTAAAAGAGCCCCAAGGATCTCGATCTCACAAATCCATGATGGGAACAGTCTAATCATCAAGAGCGAGGTCAACGGAATGCCGTGTAAACTGACCATAGACACTGGAGCCTCTCGTACGGTTGTTAGTTCCCAACTTATAAGTCAGTTCCTTGGGGACTCCGCATACAACGCGAACGCATTAATTTGGTAACAGCCACCGGTCAGCGTATACCCGTCCGTGGAGAGAAGGAGATGGAGTTGAAGCTTGGCAACGTGGTCTACCTGCATAATGTCATCGTGGCTGATATAATGGACGACTGCATCCTAGGCCTAGACTTTATGAGGAATAATTGTTGTGAGATCGACGTTAAGCAAGGTGTTTTGAAATGTGGACAGGAGGAACTTTTTATGGAAGGTGCGTTACCAGGGAACGTGTACAGCATTAAGAAGATTGTTCTTCCGCCGAGATCGGAAACGATTGTTCCGGTTAGTCTACCCCGAAACGCTGGGCAAGCTCACCGTTGTGTACTTGTGGAAAGGGTAAACAATGACCTTCCATGGAAAGTAGCTCGAACCTTGGTCAGAACCACTGACATCTCAAGAATATGTGTGCTGAACCTTTGCGTCCGGGAAAAGATTATAGAAAAAGGCACACTGGTTGGCACTTGTGAGGAAGTGGATTGGTTACGTCGGTGCCAATATATATCGAGTGGGACCCCCAGCAAGGTTTCAGAAACGAGAGTGACCACACTTTTGGAAGACTGTCGCAGTGTTCTCTCCCCGAACGAATTGGTCAAGGCGAAGAAGTTGTTACTCAAGTACGCCGATGTATTCTCGTCAAACGATGCTGACATAGGAAAGACTGGCTTAGTTCAACACAAAATAAACACAGGAGAGGAATTGCCTATCCGTCAGCGGCCAAGAAGATTGCCGGTAGCACGTGAAAAGGAAGTGGAAACCATGATTGAGGGAATGGTGAAGGATGGTGTTATTGAACCTTCATCTAGTCCATGGTGTTCACCCGTGGTGCTGGTAAAGAAGAAGGATGGCAGCATGCGGTATTGTGTTGATTACCGCCGTCTGAACGAATTTACAAAGAAGTACAGCTATCCCTTGCCAAGAATTGATGACATGTTGGACATGCTTACAGGAGTAAAATGGTTTAGCACGCTGGATCTAAAAAGTGGCTACTGGCAAGTTGAAATTGACCCTAAGGACAAGGAGAAAACTGCGTTCTCGACGGGAAAGGGTCTGTGGCTATTCAAAGTAATGCCGTTTGGGTTGTGCAATGCTCCAGCAACGTTTGAAAGGCTGATGGAACTTGTACTTACCGGGCTAATTGGCGATGCCTCTCTGGTCTACTTGGATGACATCATCATCGTGGGCCGTACATTTGAGGAACACCTTGAAAACCTGGGACGCGTGCTCATGAAGATTCAGAGTGCCAATCTCAAGCTGAGTCCAAAGAAATGTTCACTGTTCAAACGGCAAGTCAAGTTTTTGGGGTATGTAGTGTCGGAAGAAGGTATCCGCACGGATCCAGAGAAAATTGCAGCTGTAAAGGATTGGCCGGTTCCAAAAGACAAGACGCAGGTTAGAGCATTTTTGGGTTTGTGCTCCTATTACCGGCGATTTGTGAAGAACTTTGCAGATATAGCCAAACCTCCGCATAAGCTAACCGAGGAGAAGCGACATTTCTGCTGGGATGAAAGTTGTAATATCGCATTCCAGGAGCTCAAGGACCGTCTGTGCAAAACACCTATTTTGGGATACCCTGATGCAAGCAAAGAATTTATAGTTGACACAGACGTAAGTGATATAGGACTTGGCGGTGTGTTGTCTCAACGGAATGGTGACCAAGAGGTCGTGATAGCGTACTTCAGCAAGTCGTTGTCAAAACCGGAAAGGAACTATTGTGTCACAAGACGCGAATTGCTAGCTGTGGTAAAGTCGTTGCAGCATTTTAGCAAAAATATTCTGGGGCGAAAATTTCACTTACGAACTGACCATGCTGCACTAAAATGGCTATTGCAGTTTAAAAATCCAGAAGGACAAGTTGCGAGGTGGATTGAACTACTGCAGGAATACGACTTTGAGATCGAACATCGCAGCGGGAAATCTCATGGCAACGCAGATGCATTATCACGAAGACCTTGTCCTGAAGATTGCAAACATTGTACTAGGCAAGAGAGTAAGGGAGTGGTATCCGTGAGGATGCTCAGGGCAGACCACCTTAGCAACGAGTGGAAGGACAGCTTACAACGTGCACAGCAGGAAGATCCGGACATCAAGCCGATCCTGGAATGGATGAAGGCCAGTGCTCCCAAGCCCAAGTGGAGCGACGTCTCAGCGATGAGTTCGACCACTAAAAGCTATTGGGCCCAGTGGGATAGCTTGCTGCTTCAGGATGGAGTTCTGTGCCGTAAATGGGAAAATGTTCAGGGAGACAGCTGTCGTTTACAAATGGTTGTCCCTAAAGCTAAAGTACCGGATGTTCTACAGCTGTACCATAATGATTATTCAGGAGGCCATCTGGGAGTTAAACGAACTCTACTGAAGATCCGAGAACGGTTTTACTGGGTCCACTGTCGAAACGATGTCGAGGACTGATGTCGCAAATGTACAAGTTGTGCGGCTGTAAAGGGACCTCAGACTCGTATTAGAGGTGCATTGAAGTTGTACAATGTTGGTGCACCATGGGAGAGAATAGCCATTGACGTGGCGGGGCCGTTTCCGGAGAGTGAAAGCGGTAACAAGTATTTCATGGTTGTGATGGATTACTTCACTAAGTGGCCAGAAGTCTTCGCCATTCCAAATCAAGAAGCTTCAACAGTTGCAGATAAACTAGTTCATGAAGTCTTCTGTCGTTTTGAAGTACCTTTAGAGATTCACAACGATCAAGGAAGGAATTTTGAGTCTCAAATATTCCAGGAAACTTGCCGAGTCATGGGTACTCATAAAACAAGAACGACTTCTTATCACCCGCAATCTGATGGAATGGTGGAACGATTTAATCAGACATTGGAGAGGTACCTAGCAAAAGTTGTAGACAATCGGCAACGAGATTGGGACAAGCACATACAACCGTTTTTGTTGTCATATCGAAGTTCTGTTCACGAAAGTACAGCAGTGACACCAGCTTTCGCAAACTTTGGAAGAGAATTACGGCTGCCTGCAGACCTGATACCACCTGATGCCCCACGCAGTATAACCGATTATGCATATGACTTGCGGAACAAAATGAATGACATTTATGAGCACGTCAGACAATCGGGCCAGCAAATGTCTGAGAAAATGAAAACCCGGTATGACCGCAAAATGAACAGTAAAGGGTTCAACGAAGGTTCATTAGTGTGGTTGCACAATCCAGTCCGCAGCAAAGGGAAATCTCCTAAGCTTCAAGCTAAATGGGACGGCCCGTACCGAATTGTAACCAGGATCAACGATGTGACCTACCGGATACAGAAAGGCGCAAGAGGGACTCCTAAGATCGTCCATGTGGATCGCTTGGCGCGTTATTATGGGACCGATAATGCTCGGGACGAGCATGTCTTAGGAGGGGGCAGTGTTGTGTGAATAAGTCAACTAGCGCCATCTGGTGTCAGGAACGAGAGCGAGGGGAGCTTTGCAGAGAGTGACATCACAGATCTCTCAACCGACAGCGCCATCCGAAGAACTAAGTTTCTGGAAAATCTATACTCGAACTCTCGGTACCTTGCGCGTGTTTACTTGAACATTCCGGATATTTTGCTAATTTAAATAAATAGGTGGCGCAAGATGCGATCGAGGCAGTTGAACTCGGCGACAAAGCGAAGCTTCGGAGCGGAATTAAGTGAATTAGTGTGTTTAATCATTAGTGTTTTTAACTTTAATTTGTATAAAGTAAATTAAAGTGTTAATTTAGGTAATTCTATCGGCAATTTTTATTGTCACGAACCTCAAGCTCGTAACAGTAGGGATGATGAAAACAAAGCGAAAGAGCAGACAGAACAGAGCGAACAGAGTGAAAGAAAGGAGGTCATCCTTTCTTTCACTCTCTATACAGTTTTAGTATTGTTTGATGATTAGACACAATCAAGACAACGTCATTTTACGATGTCGTGAGCTTTTCTAACAATTCATGGTGGACATGTTTGTGAATGTCGAGAGAGAACGATTTAAGATACTTGCAATATAGCCAACAGAAGCTGCGTGCGGAAGAATACGAGAGAGAAATAGCATACTTGCGAGATGCTATTGCGAACAATGCTGATACTGCCGAAATTAGTAACTCTGTCATTCTACCATCATCGTACATCGGTAGTCCATGTCACTTGCAAGAATACATACAGGATACTACGACTTTCAACGACGACCATGTTTTTTTAAATTAATTTTACATATAATCCAAAATGACCGGAAATTCCACCGTTGCTATTAACGGGACAAAATGAAATATATCGTGCACAGGTTTTTAATCAAAAATTGAAGTCTTTGATGAGCTTGATATATATCGCGCGTGCTATAAATCCACCAAAAACTACGCTTACCGAATTTTTTGGATTGTGGATGCTTTTGGTGCCTTCCGACAAACACTGCTTTATTTCAGAAGTACCGTGTTACTTTAAATCGGCTTAATCGAAAAAATGGATGTCACGCAAACAAAGCACATCAGTTGATGCATGCCGCGGTTTATTCAAAACAAATAATTTGGGTCGTGTCAACAGTCAATCCAAGGCAGGCTGAGTGATTTTTTAAGTGACTGTTGTTGGTTAATGTTACCGGAACATTGTTATTTCAATATATAGGTAAAGTAAATGGATAACGGTATCCGACGTATAAAGATGCATACCTGGCACCTTGCTAGAAGACTCATTATAGAACAATCATTGGTACGAATGTATGCTTACTGAAGCAGCTTAAGCTGCAACAAATTCGTCTACTATTTGCTATAATAGTGACTACATGTTTCCCAGCCCGAGCATAAATGTTTTGGAATAATGACAAAAATTCAATGACTGATTATATATTGTATCGACATCGTACAAGGTGCAACGATCTAACGATATCATTCAGTGATGCAAAGTACAATGAAGCATTGATTGCTATTGAGGATTTTTCAGGAATAGTCCCCATTACTGTGGTTTTTATATCACCACTGCCCATTGCACATTAATAATGTGATCTGTATGTTACCAGTATCCAATAAGTATAACTATTAAGGGTTGGACTATATTATTGGGAATTATTCCCTGACATAATAAAACAACGCTTGAACCTAGAAAAATGTTTATTTTTATATTATTGATGATATTTATCGAACAAACAATAATGTGCAAAATATGTTTTATATCTATGTGATTCTCTTTTACTGCAGTATCTAGATCTTTTTCTGGTGCCCTCTCATAGCATATTAAGACCATTATTATTTAGAGTCTAATGTAATATGTAATCGAGACATATTTGGAGAATCATTTGTTAAGACTTCTATAATAAGGTTAGCATTAATTTTATTGATGTCGTTAGGAGGGTTATTCAAGAACGTACCTGAAACCTCTTCTTCCTCCGGTGATTTATCTTCCGATGATCCATAAATTTCTTTTGAAGCTTCTTCAATTTCTGATTTCAGGGTCTTCTAAAAAGACCAACAGTGGGAATAGGATATCTAATATATCCATTTGCGTTATAGTGGATTTTCAGATTAAATATAATTTATAGCAATGTAGTCTACCCCTTAATAAAAATGCAGGTAACTTGTAGGACAGTGGCCAAATGGAGAGCACAGTTATTTAACCAAATGGGCAGAGATCATATGAGGACCACAAATTTTGACAGTTTCTATTTCCGAAAATACTAATACTATGATAAAGTGAAAAGTAACACAAATAAATATACCTATACAATATAATAAAATTTCAAAAAGTAGCACTGACCGTATTTATTTTCAGCATTATCAAATAAAAAGTTGGTTGGCAACACGAAAACATCCGTTTGGTCGACAATTTATATTTCACTACCGATATGTCAAAAAGTTTGTGTTGTTTTTCGCGTGTAGTGCAATGGAGTTTTGTATTCTGGCCGTCACTGCTCAATAACACATGTCATAACAGAACCATCCATTGATAAAACAAGTTCCTCTGTGTGTTTGATAAATTAAACGGTCATAATATAAAATAGCAAATTATTAGAAATTTAATGACTAGGTAAAGATTTGATTATTTTTAAGCTTTCTTATTTTTTATAAGATAATGTGACAAGCCAGCACACAGTCCACTTGATGGTAAGTGATTGCTGTGGTCCATAGACATATACGTCTATCCATGATTACGAATCAAAATGTAGATGCGTTGTCACCCGTGAGGACTAAGATGGAATGCCTTGTTTCCAGTAAGAAGGACATCTACACTTACCATACGAGCAGCATTAACCTACTATTTTACGTTGGTATTCTGTGAGAGCGTGGTCCTTCCCCAGTCGAGCCGACCCATGTGTGCTACAACTATACTACTAATTATAACTGCAGCATGGCTCTACCACGTACAAAACGTATTTTGCGTTCAACAAGGTTAACTAATGGCGTTATTTTTGAAATCGCGGCTACGAAATGGAAATATCTGTAACATTTGGGATTTCCCATGCTTAATAGACTTATATATATATATATATATACGCTTACGCTTAGCTTTGGGTAAGTAGCATAACTGTAATATAAACTCGACATACGCTTAGCTTGTATATAACGTGATATTTGATAAAATCTTACGATTGAAGTAGCAGTCCAAGCATAGTCTAGTAAATGTGTCGTCGGAAAATTGTGTTATTCGTCATCATACAAACGGCGTCGTCTGTTTGCAAACGCTCGCTGGCATGTGAAATGCCGCAGGCAAATTGATAGACTGTCGTCTGATTGTAGAAAGGGGCAAATCATGATGTGCCTGGGTATTTTACGATACGCTAATATTTCATTTAGCTGATGATTTATGCACCGCATATATACCAAGCATTTATAGATTTTTCTAATAATATAATAATTATATAAACTTGATGTGACCAATAAACTCACAATTAACCTTATATTAAATGGCTATTGCCGTCTATGAAAACCTGCAACCAATATCGAACAAAACAGGCAACAGGTGTCCCACAGGCTAAAATGGAATGCCTCACGGAATACCAGCGAGAAATAGCAGCTTAGTTCATGCTATTCTATGACCATGCTGTGTTTCGTATGGTGAATGTTGAGAACCGGAGATCTATTTACGGGAAATCGAGGCATTTCATCTTAGTAAAGGGTAACTGCGGATCTGAATTTTGATTCCTAATTAAGGTTAGATGTAGATGTCTATAGACCACGTCATCCATTTAACAGCTTTCTATACTGAAGAAGAGCGAAAGAATGCAGCATGTCAGCATCTGCACTATGAAGACCTATTCAAAAGATATTTTACATTTGGCAATATAAGCCCACTAAGTTGGCAAGCATTCGCTTCAAAATAAACAAGATAAAATTTTTGATATAAAACACCAAAGACCTAAAGAGCAATTTACGTCGAATAACACATACGCCTAGCACTTAGCGTGAGAATTATATACTCGTATTTGTACTGCCATGCGTGTGACTGGGTATTTAAATCCGAATTAATTGTGTTTCGGGAATGCTCATTCGTCCCCGGCGGCTCCCTCGCCGGGCGGTGAGGGTAGGAGTTCTCGTGGGAGTAGCCAGCCATCAGGTGGGCGTGCATGTAGTGGGGCTAAATTTTAAAGGTGAAGGTGTGGCCCGTTATCTGCGCGGCCGAACAACCGTCTCGCAGTACGGGCCACAAATTCATGTATAGTTTCAATTTTGAGGTCCCTGGCTGTGAGGTCATTTCTCACATAGCGGCCTGCTCCCACAATCGTCCGAAGCGCTAGATTCTGCTGGGCTTGCAGCCTCTTGCGCTGTGTGGTCGATGTCAGCGCGTACCAGGCTGGCGCTCCGTAGGTCAACCGTGAGCGGACGTAGGTCTTGTGAATAGATATTTTCGTTTTCAACGGGAGTGTGGATGCCAGTATTGGATAGAGTTTTGCTCGTGCGACTCTGGCCTGAACCACAATGTGGTTGACCATTGGATTCGATTTCATTCGATTCGTTGGACAACCTACGTCCTGTCCACGGAGTCGCAAGGTTAGTACGGTGCGTCTCAGCCTGGTCGTGAGGGCGAGTGTCTTTCCGACGTTGACCACCATCCTCCATCTGTCCAGCCAATCAGGCAACAAGTCCAGCAGTCTCTGCAGCTTCCTTGCCGCGAGTTCTACCCGACGAGATGACGTGAAGTACGCACCGTCGTCTGCATATAACGCGAGCACATCAACGTCTTCCCACTCCTCCGTCGTTGTTATCTTCTGCAAGGCATGGTGCCTGTAGGTCTCGGGACTCGGGGTATAACCCCTTTACCCGGACATTCCTCACGGCACACTACAATGTGCCGGTCCTGGGCGCCTTGATCCCACTCCTCCAGAAGCAGATTGCTAACAAATCGCTTTAAACCATAAAGTAGGCCGTGTGTAAAGGCCTCCTATTTCGCGCGTATTTTTATTATCACATTTCTCTATTTGATAGAATAACTTTATTTCTCATAAAAATACACACAATAATTATGTTTTCTTAAAAAGAACAAACAAGATTACATAATAAAAATAATAAAAAACATTCATTTTACAAGACATTAACAAAACACAAGGCAATATTTCGTAATTTACAACTTGTACTATTTGGTTGGACACCTTAAAATCTTATAATAAAACTTAATTACGACTTGAAATGCTAAATACAGTTATTACACAGGTCTTATGCTTGTTAGTATTCATCTTAAACAATTAAACAGTTAATACAGAAAATAAAGCTTTAATCGCATCTTTAAACAAAGTTTAAAGCAAAATTATCACACATAGCATTTGAAACTGACTGATAAGAGCTTTACATCCACTTTACCATTAAACACACTCTAACATTAAACTATTTCTTTTCACACCACAGCACTCTAACATTAAACTATTTCTTTTCTTTAAAGACGGTGGTTTGCTGTCGCAACCTTTAATAAATAATATTTTTTTGAATAAAGTATTTTTAATTTTTATGATAAATTTTCTTTTTAACTGTTCAATCTTTCAACTCGTTTTATTACGTAACACATGAATTTAATTTAATTAAAAATCGTTCATACCTCTTTACAATTATTCGTCATTTTCACATTCACACAGTCTTAAGGTTAAGATAAGCCTTTCTACATGAAAATAAAGAGTTAATATCAATTTAGGTTTGTGACGCTAAAAATGACATAAAGCACATTCATCATTTACGTCGTATTTATTATATTTATTATATTTATTAAAACATAAAATATATTTTTACTTAATTAAATCAACCTATGTAACTACTTAATCCCGTTTGCGTTAACGCGGCAAGAAGGCTACGCTTATTATTAAATTGTACACAATGGAAAGGATGAACCGGGCAACATTTTCCATTTAATGCCGAGATGTTGCATAAAATTTATGCTTTATTATATTCATTTTTTTGATGTTTTATAACATAATCTGATAGATTTGAATATTAGTTTAAACTTTTCTATTTTTAATCTTAGTTTTCTGTAAGACCAATATTTTCGAAAACTTAAGACAAAGTAAAATGAAAAAACCATAAGCCATACGCAAATTATTGAACTAATTATTTTAATAATGTTTGAGAAGTGAACACATTTGACGTGAAAAGTTCTCTAGGCACGTTGGGCACTTTTGGGATGGGGAAAAGGCACTGGACTCGCGTGACCGTCACGTTTAGATAAATGAAATTTATGAAAGTAATGTTAAAAATCAAATGAATAAATTTTATAAAGGACATTGTTAAATCTCGCCTGAGAACCAACATACATTTGACAATTACTAAAATTCTTATCCTTAATTATGCATTAGATAACATTCATTTGATAGTAATGGACACTTCTGAATTATGGAGTCAAAATAAAAAGGACTTTTCTGATTTTAAGCTTTGTACGTATTTTTTATATTTTGCTGCGTCTGTACTCCTGTGATTTGATCAATCGCAAAATACCTCCTACATTTAACAGTATTTCAAAAGTTGTCATAAACTCAAATATATTGTGAAAACGTTAATAATTTAAAATATACCTAAGATTAGTATATACCACAAGGAACTGGAATACAGTAAAATCATTGTGTATTCATTAGAAATAACAATACTATTGTACTCTCATTGGCCAATCAACATATTGCCACGCAAAAAAAAATTTTATGTTGACAGATGACAAGACGATAAAATAGATAGACGTCAGACGTGCAATCGGTGATTATTAATTATGTTGTTGAAGTTTGCATGGAGGTCGAACAGGAGTTGATTACTGATTAGTGAATTACATTTACTACATTCTGAAAATGTATGGCTCTTGAGAGGGAGAATACATAGCCGCCATATTAGTAATAAAACTTATTTTGATTACATTTTGGTTGATGAGTCAGAAATTGTGAGGGAGGCAAATAAAAAAATATCGTTGTAATTATGTTGTTGGGCCCAGAACTATAGGTTGCTGCCCCCATGTTATGACCATAATATGGTATTTAATTTGGGCCCGATACCAAGAAAATATCAACCCCTGCTCAATTCTTGAATAATATTTTGCTCGAAAGTAATGATGGTTGATAGTATCAATCATTACTTTGGTTGCCAAATGTGTGTATAAATTGTATTTAATTGGTATGAATAAAACAAATACCTAATCACAACCTGAGTTTTATTTACCGTATAAGTGCTAGGCTAAGACAGAACTGCTTACATTAGCAATAACATAGTAATATTTCATAAAAATAAAAGATCACCTTAAAATCTCTACGATAACTGCTAATATCTCTGTTTTCGGAAGTGTCCGTCAAGATTTATTGTTCTTTCATACAATTATGTATAATTTCGGACCTAAAAAGGTATTTTTTGTTACCGTTGGTTCTTAGGCGATTATTGTATGCACGCAGAACAATGTCCTTTATATGTATTTTTAAGTATGTATTATATAGATAATTATTATTCTTTTTCATGTAAAACATCGCAATAAATGAAAATTTTATTACTATATACGCGTTGATAAACTTTATTTCTAATTAAAATTATTATTGACTACCCAAAACTAATGTTTACAAGTTTGTGAAACGAAAAGTTTTCACTTCGAACGTACACTGTATATTAAATAAAAAAAACCGGCCAAGAGCGTGTCGGGCCACGCTCAGTGTAGGGTTCCGTAGTTTCCCGTCCGTCACAATTAGTGTTCCCACTTATGAGTTTAAAGGTATTATGTTCGCGCTCCAGCAGCACTCCGCGCTCCTGCAACTGCTCCCGGTAATGGGTACTGTTGTTTCCATCCAAGTTCAAAATGATTTTCCTAGAAAGTCCTTATAAAGTTCTATTTTTCAGATTTTTTTCATATTTTCTAAACTTATGGTTCAAAAGTTAGAGGGGGGGAACACATTGTTTTTTACTTTTGGAGCGATTATTTCCGAAATTATTGACATTATCAAAAAATGATTTTAGTAAACCCCTATTCATTTTTAAATACCTTTCCAACAATATATAAAAAAAATATAAAAAAATATAAAAAAATATATCACACGTTAGGGTTTAAAATAAAAAAAATCACTTCCCACTTTACATATAGGGGGGCTACCCTAATAAAAAAAATTCCAATTTTTAATTTACCACTTTGTCGGCGTGATTGATACACATATAGGTACCAAATTTCAGCTTTCTAGTGCTAAGGGTCACGGAGATTAAGCGAGGACGGACAGACGGACTGACAGACATGGCGAAACTATAAGGGTTCCTAGTTGACTACGGAACCCTAAAAAGAAACATTTATTCTAAATAGAGAGAAGCGTTTATCAACTTTAGAAACATATCAATTAACGAACGTTAAAGCGGCGAGACGTGAAGTTATAATGACAACAGTCTAATGGTTATGGAAAGATACCGACCGCCAAACTCAAAAGTCGTAAGTATCCGTCACTCGACTTCTTTCGTGAAGCACTTCTAAGACAAACATTTTCAGAATAATAATGAAACGATTATTTCATTTAGCTAAACATAAAAATGCTTAAAAATAAAACTAGCAAAGGAAATTAAAAAAATAAAATCAGTTGACAATAGGATCAATATTAAGCTAAGAACTTGAACGAATTAACAACATTCGTTCAAGGCTAAGAAGCTAGCGATCGTACCAATACTTAATAATTTACAACACGTCTAAATACCTAACTTAACTACTTAGGCTACTATTTTGCCACTGTGCTGGTCTCTTCCTAGCTACATTAATTCAAATTCACAGGTTAAATAAACCAAATACCTCGTACAATTCCCCGCTAAGGAAACATTTTCGTAAATGAAATTTTAACAAGCATAGAGTCAAGCTTTTTTATCCATCGTGTAATAATAAACATTTATTCTGATGTATTCAGTTATTTACCTATTCAGATCAGATCAGCACTAATTTATTGAAAAAAAAAAAGGTATGTAATAGCTTTGAATGAATTAACCACTGGACCCGACATATGAGCGGACGTACCTATATCGGTCTTGTCAGTAACCAAGCAATTTTAGGCTTTTCTTCTTTCTTAAATTCTTTTAGAACAGTGACTAAAATTGTGGAGTGAGTCAATTTGACGTCGACTATTGCTTGACCATGTCGAAAAATGTATCGAAAAATATATTTATTATACGATATGACCGAATGAAAGATGATATTATTTGTACAATACAATAACACTTAAAAATACTTATACATATAACAGTATCCTACAATCTGATGTCATTAAATTTATAATAATAATTTTTATAATTAAATAAAAATGTTATAAATGCAAAAATTATAATTAGTATCTTTACTTAATATATTTAAACACATACATTACACGAATTTTCAGATTTCCCAGTGACCCTTCTCGGAAGAGAAAGTGGTTAGAAGCAGTTCGTAAAGATGAAACCTGGATCCCGACGAAACACAGCGCCATAATATGCAGTGTGTATCGATATTGCCTGTTTTAATACTAATGCAAAGAAACAGAAAATGACACTAATGAAGGCAGTCTCATTGCCCATAAAGACAAGGGAAAACTGATACTTCCCTCAAGTTCATGTTCAAGTTCAAGTCATAGTTATTTGTTAGCACTGCGAACTCGAACTTATGAAGGGTGTTCAGAATAAAAGGCTAAAAAAAGATTACACAACAGACTTTCCTCTGCCGAAAGTAACAGAAAAATTGCTGCAACTTCCGTTGTATGAAGACATTCATTTCCATAAATTTGAAAACGACGACGTGAAACACGTCGAAGAATTAACGAAAGCCGTTGCTGAAAAGTATTTAAACATTAGAATTGCTTATATAAGAAAACAAGCGAACACAACAAATTTTAAGAAACACATTTTAAGAAAGATGATACATAATAAGTCAGTAAACCTACTAAAATAATTTAAACTTAACGAAACATTTGACGTTTATCATAACTATAATTGTATAAAGTCTATAAAAATGTCCTGATTCTTTTATTTTAATTAAAATTTAAATACCGGAAGCTTACCTCACCTTCATTATCCCTTTATTTCCTTTGTTTTACAGCTTATTTACGATACACCTTTTCTTTCTCAATCGTTCATCGATATATTTTATCGACTACGATCAAGCACTAGAAATAGAGTAAACTTCTACGAATTTCGTATCTGTGTTTACATTAACGTAATAAGATCTCCGTGCGCGTTATTCTCCACTTGGTTGAACGAGTTTTCATACATTTGTGTTTCATGTCGGGTCCAGTGGTTAATTCGTTCAAGGTAATAGCTTACCTATCTAAATCCTCCGTGGCGCATTCGGTTACGCTTTAACACCTTGTGAACTATCCAATATGACAACACCTGTTGCATCCCGACGCCTTATCAATTTAGCGATACTGCGTGTACCTAGGTTCGGATTCCGGCAAACGACATCTGTAATGTGTTCCTTAGAGTGAACAGTCCCTTGACTTCCACCTCCCGCCGCTACCGGAGAAATGGACCGATTTTCCAACACTTGCTGAAATGCTGCTGTTATCAGATGAGAGTCAGTTGGGTGTCGAGCGGTCGGGAATTTCTCTCGGTAAATTTAAAGCATTCCCGCGAGCTCCTACAAGGCACATTAGTATTTTGTTGTATTCACGAGCACTATAAACGTATGCTTTAGGTTTTATTTAAACAATACAAGAAACACAAAACGTAACAACAAGAATAATAACAACAAGAATTGCATACACAAAGTGATTGAGCTGTTGCTCACGCGCACGCGATAGCCAACATGGAACTGTTTCAAAAACTAAAATTAATAATCAATCCCGTCAAAACAAATGCCTACTGCTAAGTTCGTGAATCCTTGCGGTAATCTCTTTGATAATTTCTACAGACCGTTATACATTTATGGCATTCCCAATTTTCATCTTTTTAGTTTAGTTCTCTCTACGACTATATAATTTAGAAGATATAGTAGTCATTTTAATACAATTAGACATTCAGTTGTACCCTGACGCAACAAGCAGTATGTTACTTCAAAAAGATTTTTAAATAAAATGTTTTTCCTATTTTACTGATTTTTTTAACATTTTCTATATTTTTGTAACGCAATTTTTATTCAGAATTTTACTATGTGGAGTATTTTTAATTCCTTCCCTTATTGCCATTATAAAGTACCAAAGTAGCTGCATTTATTTGCATGCGGTACCCTGCTTTAAAATTAAAAAAAAAATTAAAAAATGAAAAACATCAAATGATACACAAAATTGCCGAAATAAATCCGAAAATTAAATGTGTTGCAATGAAGGTAATTATTTTTAATTATCTTCATTGATCTTGTGAGTCATTCAATATTCATAAGTAACTGACAAAAATGTTAAGATGAGTATTTAGATTTCCTGAAAAAAGCTTCTGACTTGGCCCGGGCTATCAATTTTCAAAATCCCCACAATTTCTCCGCATAATACCAATCCCAAAAAAACCTCAAGCCACTTTAAATTCCTCTCAATTTCCGGAATTCACCACATTTATGCAACGCTGAACATATGTAAATTGCACAACGCGAGGCGACACGAGACGGCCAGACGGCGGCAGCAAGTGTGTGAAAGGGAAGGGTAGAGTGAGCCGTGAAAGTAGTGCGAGAAGCGTAAGTGTAGTACAGTAATACCTAATGCATTGTTTCGTACCGAGCTTGATAAAAGAGTTCAGCGTATGCGCGAATATTGACACTATTGTCAGCTGTTTTTATTTTAAGTTACATTGCTCGTTTTATAGTCAGCAAAATTTAAGAAAAACATTTTGACAGCTGTCAGACATATTGCACCAAGCATGCTAACCAAAAATTGGGAACGTACAATATCCGATTCTTAAAAAAATCGATATCGATTATTTAGAGTTGGTATTCATTTACTGTTTGGTTTTAATAATACCAGAATAAATTAAAAACGAATAATTTAAAACCAAAGAATTATCAGTTTCTTCGTATTTGTGATTACTGCTTATTTCTAGAGGCACAGTTATAAAAATTTAAGATTGCAACTAGATTAAAAATTAATTTATTCAATCAGTTTCTGTACAACTAGCTGAGCTGTCGTTGTTTACAGTAATTATTATTTGAATATCAATAATGCAGTCAAAATTAATGCCTTTTTCGAAGTCACCCATAATCAAAGTTTTTTTTACCACTTTTGCCCAATTATCCTTTGTGGCATGGGTACATGCTTCAACGAATAGAGAAGAAACAGTTCAAAAAGTTAAAACCGAGTCACAAAATAAGAAAACACAAAATCACAAAATTACGCACAGTAAGCTCCCGAAATGGCGGGTGATTGAAATTACGTAGTGGTTTTTTCAACGCGGCCCTATATATGAGTTTTTTTTGCCTACACAAATTTACGTTGACAAAGTAAAAGAAATAAACTTGTGTTTTTCATATAATTTAAAGAATTTTAAAAATAAAAAAATTACTAAATAAATAATAGGCACATTAAAAAATTAATGATACGATTATTTGTATATTTTTACCGATTATCTGAATATTTTTGCCGATTATTCGCATAACAATGAATTTTAATCATCCAAACACTACGGTAATTTACATAGCGACATATCATTGAAACGAAATCAAGTAAAAAAGATGATACTGATTATTTTTTTAATAATTTTATCTTTGAAAGATTAGAATTTAAATTAATGATAAAAAACTATATACGTTGTAATGAAATATAGATAACCTCATAATTCTTCGAATTTACGTCAATGTTATTTGAACTGCTGTGAGTACGCTTGTACAAAGTTATTGCGGAATAATTAATCTGAAACGTCAAAACGTATTTCTTAGATTTGGTTGATTATAAGTTTAAGTACCTATGTATTTTAATGATTTTTAATAAAATATTCGTTTCATTTAGCTGTACTAACATGATCGAGTGTGAATAAAGCTAATAAAGCGTTGTGAAAAGATGATTTTTTTGTCATCGGGATCGATTTTATTTCCGACCTATCAACAAAGGTATCGTTGGTACTATCGTCTATCTTCGGTTTCGGGAGCGTTTAACAAACACCCGGTATAAAATTAAAATATGTTAAATAATGTTACATGTTAATGTTATTTTAATGAGTTCGCATCCAGCGCGGTTAAGGTAATTACATGAACTAACACGACTTTTATAATTGTCGAACTATAGCGATTGCTACACGTAAAATGTTAATGCAACTAGAAATGTATTTATTTATTTTATATTCCACAACTATCACACAACGCCATCTAGTCCCAAGCTAAGCAGAGCTTGTGTTATGGGTACTAGACAACTGATAAACATATTTATATATTTCTAAATACATAAATATTATAGATAAATTACACCCAGTCACAGAACAAATGATCGTGCTCATCACACAAACATTTGTCCCGGGTGGGAATCGAACCCACGACCTCCGGCATAGCAGCAAGGGTCACTAACCACTAGACTAACAGGCCAGTCGAAGTGTATGATTGGACCGTACGATAACAAAGCAATTCAAAAGTTTTATTTTAAAATTGATCATTATGACTTTGTCAAACATTGATTTTAAATAGATGCATGTGGGAATAATAGAATCGATTTTATTGAATACTTATTACATGTAATTCTTATTAGAAGTCAATTTTTATCCTTTAAAACTATTTCGGAAAAAACCGCTGTCCTGAGAAGACCCAGTAAAAAACCTAGCGCATTTTTTGTTGGCAAAACCATAACTTACAGTGTAATATACAATCGTTATGAAAATATATAAAATCAGCATGATAGCGATAAACTCATTTCCAGGGGTTATTATCAATCATGTACGCGTTAGTAGTATAATAACCCTTACTAAACAATAAGTATTTGCTAAATATTTTATAGCTTTTGATAGATAAGGTGTTCATATTTTCTAGGACTTTGTTATAAAAGAGTATACATTCCCCCATAAATGTATTACTGACTCTTTGGAGTCGAGTAACCTGTATAACTAACTTGTGCTTGTTCCTGGTATTTACAGAACGCACATCACTATGTTTAATAAAATTATTTTTGTTTTTGTGTACATACATTAATGTTTCGTAAATATATTGAGAGACTAATATGGCTCTCATCTGGGTTACAAAGAACATTAATTTCTGATACTTTGAAATTATTATTACAAAAGAAATTATTTTATTACAGAATAATAGTACGGAACCAGCTCGAAATTGGAAAAAAGCATGAAATAGAGCAATTACGTCCTGTATCAACCCGGCCGCGTGCCTCCTCAACTTTCTTTGACACCCTAATTAGTTTTCTTTACACACTATTCAGTGTTCTGTTATTGAAATATTACTTACCGTTGAAATGAAATACGATTATTATATGAAGTTTGCTTCCGTGAATCGTTATTTTTAAAGCTTGTTATTGTACATTTCACAATGGTAACTTAAAATTTATGTAAATACCGGTCAGAGCATCAATCAACGCGCCTGTTTTTTGTAATAGCAATGCTCAATACCAGTGCTTACAATTCATACTCGCTAACGCGCACTCTATGGCTTGTTTTGTATACGCTCAGATTAATAGTTTTAACAGCACTGCTTATAACAAATTTTTATAACAATGAACAAATGTACAAAAACTTCTTTAATGATTCACCAGGAGGTCGTATTTTAAATCCGATAGACGTGCAGTGGCTTTTAACAAGTGCGCTGTAGACTGGTGGTTATAAGGTACAAGTGCTGATATAGACTACCAATAATTAGAGACTTGTGTGGATAATGTGAGACGTATCATTTTTCGTATTTTGATTCTTTTTATATAAGAGAGACAAACAAGCATGCAGCTCACCTGGTGACCGCCGCCAATGAATAACTGCAACTCCGTTATACAAAAGTATATTTTTTTTAAATATAATTATACCTTTGTATAAAATATTTTGATAAAAAGAAATAGAATTTTGTAATTATTGAATAGTATATCATACGTGGTAAAGCCACGCTACAGCTATACTACGAGTACATATCAACATAAATACCAGCTTTATGCTGCTTTGCTGTGTGTAGGTGAATGTAGAGAATCGGAGACATTTTAATGGTTATGAGGCTTTCATTCTTAGTTCTCAGGGGTGACAACGACACATTCAAGCTCTTGATCGAGGTTTATATGTAAATGCCTACGGACCACTCCATCAGATGGACTGCGTGCTCTTTTGTCACCCTTATTCCATAAAAATATAGTAATTTCGACAGCGTGTAAAACACTGTATTCACAGGGAAAACCAAAAAGGCAAATATTTGCGGGGTTTAAAGAATAAAAGTTATATATTTTTTGTCTATCCAGTGCGGTAAAAACAAACACGCTTGTATAGCTAGTCCAGATGTGGTAAATATATGGAATATACACGACTATTTTTCATCTTTATTATACCATGTTTAGCGAATAAATGATATTATTATTATTACAGCAGCAGAAATAACTTCGCATTTTCCAGGCTCATCCGATAACGTAAAGAAATTTTTTACATTCGGGTAATGGAGAGGAATATTACCAGTGCAAGTTTATCACTGCTGTATGTTTTTGTGGCATAGGCTTAAAAAAAAACCCATCAGTTTATACATATAACATAAATACTTCCTACACAATATATTGATGCGTGAAATTGCATGGCTTACAAATAGAATGATTGCGCAAAAATAAAATCGTTTTATAAGGAATTTTGTGTGGGATGGAACGCAGCGTAATAAAGTGATCTGGAAGGAACGGAGCGAATGACGAATGAGTAAAAGAATGATAGTGAGTGAGTAAGGGAGAATGATAAAAAAAGCAAGATGGAGGGAAAAGGTAGCTTGTAAAGACGCGCACGCAAAAATTAATTAAATTCAAATAAAGAGTATTTTCAAGATATTTCTGGTTTTACTGCAACACTACATTTTTGGGGGCTCGTCCGGGATCTGTGCGGTAAAATCCCTCAGAAGACAGTGTACGAGCTTTAGGCGAAATATCCGGAGGATGGCGGCACGTGGTGGCACGCGGCAGCGACGCGGCAAATTAAAATTAAAATTTCAAAACCGAATTACAAACGAAAGTGAGCAGAGAAATTACATAAAATATGTCATCTGCATTAAAATTACGCGACGCAATTCACGATGCACGTGAACGAAACTGAAAATAAAATTTAAAAATAGAACACAAGTGCTTTTTTTGTTGAAACCCAGTGCACAATAGCAAACAGGTATCTCAATGTTTCAATGTCGGTTTCACTTTCAACTTAAATTTTCAGGTCGTGTTACATATATTTAAAATTAATTGGAATAAAAATAACATTCTATTAAATACACAATAAGATCTAAAGTCGTTTATTTCGAAAACATTGCAACACAACAAAATATTAATGAAATATCACTTAGACTGGATATTAAAAATGATGTGTTCAGTAATAAATCGTATGTTGCTACTAATAAGGATTAAGATTAATAATATTAGGCGTAAGCGTATCACCTTTTAGTTGTGAAGTAGTCGTAACATCAGTTTCAACTATATATTCTATCGCGCTCACGGTTTGTTCGGTATTCGAATCAATGTATATTTAGATATTTTACGTTTTCGTTTCGAGTAGATATTAGATATTCTGCGATTCAGACACCGCCTAGCTGTTTTAATTTATATTAGATATTACTTAATGTTAACGGCAGCGATATCGTAATATCTAATATAAAGTTGGTTTGTATGTAGATGTTGAATATTGTACTGATATATAGATATTGTATCTATATACGATTTGTATCGCCCACTCCTACTCTAGTCTCTATTACTCTACGGAAAACAGTAACGGAGAGGTTATGTAGATTGTAAACAATACCTGCACCATTGATTTATATAACACTAGATCAGTAATAACCGCGTCAAAGCGTTACCACTGCACATATGGCCACAGCCATATTTCCGCATTTGTGATTATCCTACATTAACGGGAGACTATATGATTAATGGAGTAAGTTAATTTGTTACCTCTGATTTTAAATATTTTGGAAATTATAAAAAAAACTGCGTTTTAACTTCCATACAAAATAATTCATTATTCTTTTTTTAGTTTATTCATGAATTATCTATTAAATATATTTTATTACCTATTTATAATTTTATATTACTTATAATTAAACACATAAATTTTACATTAATTATATTTTATTACCTATTTTATATTGTTTGATTTATAAGTACCATAAAATTCGTTTTATTTCATCATTACGTTTACTTCTATTCATCTGATAAGCTTTGTATCCTTTTTTTCTAAGGGGACGTAATAAAGATTCAAAAAAAAAAGACGTGTGGCACTCGGGGACTGCTGCGGTAAAGCTATTGCATAGCATTTTTTATCAACTTATGCAATTATAATTAATTATTTATTTTATTTATGCAGTTAAGTCTTTGATATTAAATCAAGTTACACTTTTTGAGCGTGGTGACCGATAAGAAAACAATTTTTTTTCTCTTATTGTATAAATGAGAAGTTAATATTGTTTAAAATATTTTTAATATCTTACAATACATGTAGGTTATTCAGGAATTTTTATCATTCAGTTAGCAGCTAGTGTACACGCATACGACTAGTCGCACGCACACAAACACCGTGCCGAAGTCTGCCGAGTGCCGAAGTCTGCCGAACTGAAACGACGTTAGACGATGCACGGCTTTCAACGCCACACCTCCGTGCCCGTCAGAGTGGGGAGCCGGAGTCGGAGGTTTTTTTTCGTTACGGAATTTCTGGATTCGGTCCCCGCGCTCAAGGCCCGCGATAGAAGCTATGCAATAGCTTAATATACTTTTTTAAAGTAAAAACAATTAACTGCAGCTTAAAAAACTCATTTTTATTGCGTATTTTAGGTAAAATTCATACAGTAAGCCACACCAACCCGCCATTGCATGTTTTTGTATCTATCTTTATCTAATCTTAGCGACGATATTGTTTTCGCAACTTATGTAAGTGAGATAGATATATGTTTACTTAAAATTGTTATTAGTTTCAAAGCTACGTCATCGCATTTGGATAGTGGTTACACTTTTTTCGACGCGCGCTAATGTGGTTTGTTCCTCTAGTGTTGTATAACTGAATGACCTGCACCGACAAAACGGATACGTTCAAACCAGTGCAAATTATAACTATGTGCAATCTTAGTGTTAAAGCATTAGTTGACTCAGGCAGTGACGTTAACATAATTTCATCAGAGTGTTATAAGGCATTAGATCAGCCAAAAGCGGAAAATGACAATACTATTTTATCAGGGATTGGATACTAACTACTAACTACTATGTACTAACGTAGTGTAAGATTAAATCATTAGGAAAGTGTTATTTACAATTTATTGCTGATGATCTACATTTCGATGGCGTGTTCCACATTTAATAGTAGCGACTATGTACCGTATAATGTAATTATAGGTCATGATTTCTGAAAGGTGTTATTATTATTATGCTAATGAAAGATGGTGCAGTGAGGTTTTATTTGAAAGATGACGAGTGGATGAAATGTATGACTGTTGATAAGTGTGACCATGCTTCTGTTGTAGGTCCCATGACAGATCCTGAGTTGAAGAAACAAGTGCATCAGTTAATCTATCAATATGGACAACCAGTACAGAAAAAAGAAGCTCCCATACAATTAAAAATAGTACTGAAAAATGACATTCCACGCATCGACCCCGAAGATTATCTCTAAAAGAGCAAGAAATAGTGGAAAAACAGGTATCTGAATGACTAGATAAGAAGGGTAAGGTTTACAATTCGGTCGCCTGAATTAGGGGGTGGGGGTGGGGGGGGGGTGGGGGAGGTTGAGGAGTTGTAGAGTCACCTCCTACTTTCCCTTCCTGCCGGACGCGCTTAGTTTATTTTTTATAAATTTTTAAAAATCTCATTTTGAGGTTATGTTTCGTACACGTAACGTAACACTAGATCAGTAATAACCGCGTCAAAGCGTTACCACTGCACATATGGCCACAGCCATATTTCCGCATTTGTGATTATCCTACATTAACGGGAGACTATATGATTAATGGAGTAAGTTAATTTGTTACCTCTGATTTTAAATATTTTGGAAATTATAAAAAAAACTGCGTTTTAACTTCCATACAAAATAATTCATTATTCTTATTTTAGTTTATTCATGAATTATCTATTAAATATATTTTATTACCTATTTATAATTTTATATTACTTATAATTAAACACATAAATTTTACATTAATTATATTTTATTACCTATTTTATATTGTTTGATTTATAAGTACCATAAAATTCGTTTTATTTCATCATTACGTTTACTTCTATTCATCTGATAAGCTTTGTATCCTTTTTTTCTAAGGGGACGTAATAAAGATTCAAAAAAAAAAGACGTGTGGCACTCGGGGACTGCTGCGGTAAAGCTATTGCATAGCATTTTTTATCAACTTATGCAATTATAATTAATTATTTATTTTATTTATGCAGTTAAGTCTTTGATATTAAATCAAGTTACACTTTTTGAGCGTGGTGACCGATAAGAAAACAATTTTTTTTCTCTTATTGTATAAATGAGAAGTTAATATTGTTTAAAATATTTTTAATATCTTACAATACATGTAGGTTATTCAGGAATTTTTATCATTCAGTTAGCAGCTAGTGTACACGCATACGACTAGTCGCACGCACACAAACACCGTGCCGAAGTCTGCCGAGTGCCGAAGTCTGCCGAACTGAAACGACGTTAGACGATGCACGGCTTTCAACGCCACACCTCCGTGCCCGTCAGAGTGGGGAGCCGGAGTCGGAGGTTTTTTTTCGTTACGGAATTTCTGGATTCGGTCCCCGCGCTCAAGGCCCGCGATAGAAGCTATGCAATAGCTTAATATACTTTTTTAAAGTAAAAACAATTAACTGCAGCTTAAAAAACTCATTTTTATTGCGTATTTTAGGTAAAATTCATACAGTAAGCCACACCAACCCGCCATTGCATGTTTTTGTATCTATCTTTATCTAATCTTAGCGACGATATTGTTTTATCGATTATTGTTTGATTGCGAGGAGTTGTAGAGTCACCTCCTACTTCCCCTTCCTGCCGGACGCGCTTAGTTTATTTTTTATAAATTTTTAAAAATCTCATTTTGAGGTTATGTTTCGTAATTTTTATGACAATTTTAACCTGATTTATGGGGAGAGAGAGTTGGGGGACGGAAGCCCTATGCCACTTAACGTTGTGCAGTCGAGGGAAGCCCGGTCGACTGAGCCCCGCTTCGCGGGGCTCCTACTTCTGAGTGGTTTACAAAAAAATAACTACAAAGGGGATGACGGGTTCGATGGGGATGACGGGACGGGACGATGGTTCGCGAGAGGGCGCGGCGCTGTCAACATCGTCTCTGTGCTATATTAATTTAAAAAATTCAAAATTTATGTACATAGACTTAAAAACGTGATAAAAGTGTTACATTAGATACAAATATTGTGTACAAGTGTTTGTGCCGAAATCTAATAGTGTTAAGTAACAATATTTGACATTTAAAACAAATAGCATATATCTTTTTAAATAATAATATTTGCTTAAAATATATTTACTATAAACATCGTATATGAAGTGGTTACTAAAGTATTTATTGGAAAAGTAGTAAACTTAAAGTGAATCTGTGCTTAATTTTAAATTCTAATTTTTAACGGATCATAACATTGATTGTTGATTAATTTCACCCAACTACATAACAGACATTGCTTACATCAGATTTACTCATATAGTGACATCTGTTTAATACGTATTGAATTGCTTAGTGTTTGTCTATCTCTGCGTATGCGACTTGTTTTTCTAATAAAATTATCTGAACTAGTTCAGGAAAAATTTTTTGCATTACCCGCTAGAGGTCACTGTTTGCATTGTTACAAGAAATCCCTTCTAGATGGCGCAAGCTTCATCAAAAGATAATATTTCCAACAGCAATAAGCTACTAGTAAAATGCCATATATGCAAAAAATATGTAGATTCCAGAGACACTGCGCTATGTTCCATATGCAAGCATTCGTTCGAATTTGACTGCGAGGGCTATCCCGAAAAAGTCTATCGGATGATGAAACCAACAATACGAAGTAAATGGAAGTGTAAACAGTGTAGAAGTCACACAAATTTTTATGAACCTAACAGCGACATCTCACATAAAGAAAGTAGTCGTATTTATAACATATCAAACTCTACGGTACTCTCTGAAAATATAGAACACGTTACCGCAAGGAAAAAATATTACGTAAATGTCACCACCGAAAACTCTTTTGCTTCTCTACAGGATGATGATGAGGAAACATCGCTATCAGCCACTTTGTTAAACCGTAGCTGCCCTATTTTAAATACAAATGTGTACCAGGAGTTAGAAGAGTATAAATTAAAATTGACCGAAAAACAAGAACTACTCCAAGTTACTGAAAATGAACTTGAGGAGTTACTGTCGGAAAACGTGAAGCTAAAGGAAGAACTACAAACATACAGGAGGAAAAACGCTAGTCTTATCAAGTTTGGAAATTCTCCTATATCAAGTCATAAATACAAAAAAATTAATAAAGTGTTAAATAGTACCCCTAACGCAAGTCCCGCTAAGGATCAGCTAATAACAACTTTAAAGGATAAAATTTCTTGTCTAGAGATTGAGTTGGAAAAAACCGTTATAGAATTGAATTCTCTGCGCCAATATATTAAATTAATTGATGTAAAAGAGTTACCATTGCTACCAAAAAACGTGCCATTTAGTTCAATAAAATCCTGTAAACCCAATGTAGAGCAGAGGAGGGAAGAGATGGTTACTATGGTCCCATTATCTTACACACCTAGTCCGAAAAACAAAATATGTATTTTTAGTTGTGACAACAAAAATAACATATTATCACATCTAGAAATAAAGTTTCATAATTATAGTTTCTGTCATTACTGTAAGCCTGGTTCTGGGATAGAGGAGTTGTTATTAAACATAGATTTAAAATTAAAAAAATTTTACAATGAAAGATTACTGTGTGATACTTTTAGGAGGCAATGATTTTGAAAGATCAATTAATTTTCGTTATTTAGTAAATTATATAAGAAAAATATTGTATAAAATCACACACACTAATGTAATTATTTGTTTGCCAACATATAGGTATAAAAAATATTCAAACCTATTTAACTGGAGGATTGAATCTTTCAATAAATTGCTTCACGATGACAATGTAAAATACGAATACGCCTATATTGTAGACTCAAACTTGAATCTTAAATACGACTTTAAAATGTTTGATATGTACACGGGCAACGTGAATAACTATGGTATAAAAATAATATTTAACGACATCTTTGAAACCATAGGGGCAATAAGACGCTGGTATGAAACATGTGTTATGGAGAATGTAATAAGCGTAAGCGAATCATGTAACGAGCCAGTCCAGCCCACCGCAAACGGTACATCAAAACGAAAAGGTACTATACCTTTTTACTTTCCGCTTAAAAATACGCGTGATTTTTTTCGTGTCTCAGTCTAATAGATGCCCAAGTAAATACCTAAATATCCTACATCAAAACATAGCAAGTGCAACAGCTAAAAAAGAAATTTTGGAGATGACTATATTAGAACTCGCGAAGAACAATAACGAACCACATATTATTTGTTTATCGGAGACATTCATAGAAAAGGGGGCAGAAAATTTCTTTAAATTAAGTAACTACACATTAGGGGCAATTTTTTGTAGATTTGAAAAAAGAGGTGGAAGTTGCATCCTAGTAAAAAAAAATTTACTTTTTAATAAAATATTATTTTTAGATGACTATGGTATAGAAAAACATTTTGAGTGTTGCGGCATTGAAATCTCAGAAAATAACCTTATTATTATAAATCTATACAGAACCCCCAGAAGTGATGTTAATTTTTTTTTAAATAAATTGAATTGTTTGCTTAGTACCCTATACAAAAAGTATGGATATAAAAAGAAAATTGTGTTGACAGGGGACTTCAATATTAATACTTTAAAGTCTAACAAATTTACAACTATGTTAAATGATTTAGCACAAAATTATAACTTAACGATACATATCAAAGAACCTACCCGAAAATCGTCTTGTATTGATCATATATTAAGTAATATTAAATCAGCAATACCATTTATCTTACAGCTTTATTTATCTGATCACAACACTGCCCAAATGCTGAAAATACCGGTTAAATCTGTGAAACAAAAACCTAGATCCTATTATGTTTACAAAAGAGATTACTGCTCTGAAAATATAGAAAAATTTAATGGCTATCTTGGCAGTCTTACATTTAATGATAGTTTAGAAGAAACTGATACAAATAGAGCATTTAAAAAATTCCATGACTTATTTCTCCTACTTTACAATCTATGTTTCCCGCAAATGAAAATAAAGATAAACAACACATACAACAAAGCCAAATGGATAAGTAAAGGACTAAGGATTAGCTGCAAACGGAAAAGATTACTTAGATATAAATATTATACGAACAAAGACAGCTTTAGTAAACATATCTATACAAATTATTCAAAAATCTTAAAAAAATGTATTTACTTATCAAAAAAAATTAGAAATATATATTTGATTAACACGAGCACTAATAAGTGCAAAACTTCGTGGACAATTGTAAATAACGAAATAGGTAATAATTCAAAAAATATTGACATTATTAATATAAAAGATAACAATACTATTTTAACTGACCCAACTGATATAGCAAATAACCTCAACAACTTTTTTATTAACATGACTCACAACAATAACATCAATAATAATATAACTAATAATAATAAACTTAAAACTAATTCTACAGAGCTCAAGTCAATGTTTCTAAGAGAAATGTCAGAAAAAGAAGTTAGAAATGCAGTCATATCTCTTAATAACTCAAAAACAACTGGCTATGACGGAATATGTACCAATATTATTAAAATTTCCATCGATAATTTTATAAAAATACTTACATATCTTATAAATTTATCCTTTTCAACAGGTACTTTCCCAGAAAAACTTAAAGTATCAATAATTAAACCGTTGTTCAAGAAAGGTGAAAAAGATGATGTTAATAATTACAGACCTATTGCATTAATATCAATTTTCTCAAAAATATTCGAAAAGTGCATGTTTTTGCGCCTTTCTGAATATTGTAATAAGATTAATGTCATCAGTCCACAACAATTTGGTTTTCAGAAAAATAAATCTACTTCTTTGGCCACGTATACATTAATTAAATCCATCTTAGAAAGTGTAAATAATTCATATCTAACCACTGTATTGTTTTTTGATTTAAGTAAGGCCTTCGATTTCGAAGACCATAAAAATCTTCTTAAAAAACTGGAAAATATGGGCATTCGAGGAATTCCTTTGCAGTGGCTCGAATCTTATTTGTCAAGCAGAAAACAAAAAGTTGAAATAAAAAACCTCAATAACCAAAATGAACTAACTTCTTATTATTCGGATTTTAGGAACAACAACTTTGGCGTCCCACAAGGAAGCATTCTTGGGCCCTTGCTTTTTATTTTATATATAAATGATATTCCAAATATAACTACATTTAAATGTACTATGTTTGCAGACGATATTTCAATAACAATTGTTACTAACCCAAGGAAATATTCATTTAAAAAACATGAATCTGACATAAATGACACAATCAACTCAGTAATAGAATGGTTAAATCCAAATAATTTAAAAGTTAATCTTACCAAAACTCATTTTATTAAATTTGATAATTTGAAAACGAATAAGCTTGACATACATTACAACGAAACCAAAATTGAAGAAATGACGCAAACTAAATTTCTTGGCTTAGTAATTGATAGAAACCTTAATTGGGAGGCTCATATTAAGTCAGTGTGCGATAGACTAAATAAATTTGTATATGCTTTAAGGTATATTAGAAAAGTCACTAACATAAATATAGCCCTCTCGGTTTATCATGCGTATGTAGTTTCAATTCTGCGTTACATGTTAATTATCTGGGGAAATGGTTCTCAATTAAATAAAGCCTTTATCACTCAAAAAAAATGTCTACGAGCAATGACTCTTAAAGCGCCATTTGAATCATGTAAACCTTTATTCAAAAACCTTAAGTTATTGACATTGCCCTCGCTCTACATATATGAAATTTGTTTGTTCGTTAAACAACACAACCATCTGTTTACTAAAGCAAAAGGTATATCTTCTCGAAGCCATAGATACCCCGAAAAACTTGTAATCGACACACTTCCTAGATTATCTAAGTATAATAAAAGCTGTCTATATATGTGTGTCAAAATATATAACAAAATTCCTCAGCATATTAAAGCACTTTCTTTACCAAGATTTAAAAAAAGCCTCAATGATTTTCTTGCAGAAAGTACTTTTTATAGCGTCAAAGAATTTCTAGATTATAAATTTAACGAATGAACTGCTGTAATTTCACTGAGCATTTATATTTTATTCTATTTAAAAATAATTAATAATTATCCGACATCTTTCTTCTATTACGTCATTAGCTCTTGATAAAAAAAATTGAAGCCGAAACTTAATATATTTTGATAATAAGTAAATTGCAATTTATTTAACTTTTTGCTAATATTTTGACACAGTTTATGACAATATAGTAACATGTTGTACTGTATATGTATTCATCTGAAAATAAAAATCATCTCCTATTTTAATAATGGTGAAATAAAAAAAAAGAAACTGATCTTTTTGACATTAACATTTATTAATTATTTAACAATTTTTTTGATTTTTTGATATTTGACATTTATATAAACATTAACCTACATTTTATTAAAAAATTGACCTGTAATATTTATGGTAATCTAAAAACTTGAAGCTAAAATATTTTTGGATGGGTACATACCTAATTCATTTTCTTCAATAAGTTACTTAACTAAATTGTATTAATATTTTTTTGTTTACTGTAAAAGATTGCACGCCATTATCATGGTAGAATGTAAGGTCTCGTTAATAACTAATAACATCATATCATTATGTACTACATTCTAGCAATAAATAAATAAATTTGAAAATTTGAAAAAAATTTGAAAATTTGAGAAATTTGACGGGGTCTATTCGCTCGCTCACTCAACCCCGTCATCCCCTTCTAACCTAACCTGTCCGAGTCGGGGTGCCCCACGTCCTAGGCTCGCAATATAACACCAAAACATTAACTCTTATTACTACTTTAATTTATAAACATAATTTATGGCTGCCACCATTTGTAACAAAGGATCTTTGCGATATTTAGCAGTATTCCGCCGCCACAAATATTCCACTATTCACGAAAATTATGGAACTCTGAAGCAACGGCATGACGAAAAACTGTCAACAAAATGGCCGGCCTAGCTAATAATTTAACACATTTTTAAATCGATTCAAATCAAAATTGGATGAATCGATTCACAAAAAATCGAAATCGTAAAGATTGATTTCGCAAAAATCGATCTTTTTTGATTTGTGTTATCAAAAGATATAATAAAGTACAGATAACATTGAATTATTGAATTAAAAACTGTCATTCTTTACGAGTTAGGGTATATTCGACTAATTGCAAATAATTTTACAAATGTTAATAAAACATAAAAAGTTTTGATCTTGATTCTCTAGGGTGAAATATCGATTCACTAGATTGATTCAGTACTATATATCAATATGACATTGACAGATGAAACGTCAAAAATGTAATCAGTCATTTACCAATATTTTTAAAAAATAATTAAAAATACGAATATATTAAAAAATAATAACACTGCTAAATGCTAATGCTAGTAATAATTAACAGTTAAAATTAGCTGTTATTTTTAGCAACTGTTAAATTTAGTCACAGACAGATTTTTAACACATATTAATTAATTCTCATTTCCTTCATACTTTTCACAGGCTTAGGACTGTCAACTTTTTCTGTTTTATAATGAGAATCAATTTATTTACAACGATTTCTTTTTTTCATATCTGCTTTTTTAGTATTCGTAATTTTTATATAATTATCTTTTTTTTCTTGTTATTTTTATCTTTTGATTTTTTTTCTTATATCTACTTATCACTTAGTAACATAACATATCTTAAAATTTTATATATTTTTTTATTTCCATTTAAAAATGACAATTGTTTGACTTTTCGGACTCCAAGGCGAGTTCTTCGTTGTGAAATTATGTAACCAGTTCGCGAAAAAAGTCTTTCGCAAGAAACAGAAGTACAAAGCACATTACATTTGTTTCGTACCAACTTAGCCAAATGTGGAAAAACTCCTTGGTTCTGCTTCCACCAGATCAACGGTAAATTATTGCGACTAATCACTTTTTCATTCAAATATTTGTCTATTTCTATTACTGCTCGTGCAGTTGGTGACACAATTGATTGCGATACAGCCTCCCTAGCATCCCAGTCGTAAAATATTGAAGTGGGATCAAGCGAACTTTTGCTAACTTCAATATTTTCACATGGTCCTTCTCGATTTATTTCCTGAGCGACAAGTTTGATCATGTTCTCCCTCAAAGTTGCTTGCTTTGAGGATGTAAAGGGCTGTAACTTAAAGCGGGGATCCAAAAAAGTAGCTAACCCAATCGTGTTATTATTTTCTATATTTTCGAAACGACTATGAGTTAAATCTAACAAAGCTCGAACAAAATCATATGTTATTGGCAGATAGTGATAACCGGAAGAATCCCAGCTTAAAATATCGCTGAGAACTCTCTTTATGCCTTTTATGATTATTAATAGTCGACTGGCCGTCAAATACTTTTCACCACTCAGATAATTTGATGCTTCTTCAAAACATTTCAGGGCTTTACAAGTTTCGTTGCAAAGTAACCAGTCTTCCGGCATTAAATTTGGTAAGCCAAAATGGCAATGGATGACTTGACGGCATCTTGAATTTCTACGATCCTTTCGAGCATGTAGAATTTGGAATTCCACCTTGTCGGGACTTCTTGAAGCAGTCGTTTTGGCTGTGTTGCTCCATTTTGCTTTTGAAACTCAAGTTTTTGATTGGCTTTAGTGCTTCGCTTGAAATAAGCGACGACGAGCTTCACACGTTCAATCACAGACTTGATGGGTACAGATTTTTCCGTCGCTTCTTGCACTATAAAATTTATTGTGTATGCTGCACATCCGAAATGTTTCCACCCTAGCTCCTGTGATATGGCTTTCTTGATGTAAGCCGCGTTATCAGAAACAGCGAAATTGATTTTAGCTGAAATACCCCAAGAATCAGTAATACTTTTTAACTGATATGCTGTATTTTCACTATTGGAAGGACCCGAAATTACTTCACAGTCCAAAACAATCGATTCCAAATCAAAATTTTTATTTATAAAATGCCCAGTAACAGCCATAAAACTATCATTTCTCGCCGAAGTCCAATTGTCAGTCGTAATGCAGATTGTTTCGACTTCTTTATTTATTACTTCTTGCACCTCTGTTTTACACTGTTCATACATTGTTGGTAAAAGTGTATTTGATAGATATTTTCGAGATGGAAGCGTGTATGACGAATTTAAAGCATTTGAGTGTTGGATAAAGCCAACGTCTTCTACTATTGAAAATGGTTGAAAGTCAAGTATGAAAAGCTGCATTAAATAATAATTGAGTCGTTGTTTCTCTTTTAAAGTCATTTTTTTACTGCATAAGTTGATACACTTTGTTGAATTTTTCTCTGCGTTACTGGTGGTGGCAAAAACTCATCATTAGTACCCAAAGAACTTGAAGTACTGGGGGCATTTTCAGTAATAGGAACAGTCTGTTGAGAACTAACGGAACACTCAGACTCAGATAATGTACAAGCACTTTGTTGTTGTGCCTGTTGGATATTAATAGTAGGATGCTTGAACTTCATGTGAGATTTTAAATTTGAAACTGAGCTCTTGTATGTCTTTCTCTTCTCTAGTCTTTTTTACACAAATTACACGTATGAATTTTTTACGGTATCGCTATCCGTAAAAAAGTTCCATATTTCACTTTTTTGGCGTTGTATATCCATTTTAGTTGTTTTCTTCAAATTTGTAAGTATTCTGTTTCGAACGCTAACAACACTACACAAACAGTCAAACAATTGGAATTTTCACTCACAACACTAACTACCTACCTACTACCTAGATAACAAACTCGCGTAAACCTTCGTAACGAAAATCAGTCTTTATTTAACACTAGTTAAATATTATAATAAATTATTTCCAAATTCAGCAGTTAGCACTTAGCAGTTAATTAAATGAACTCGCTCGACCTTAACATACTAACTGTGACTGAACACTAAATACAAAATTAGTAGTTGCTAAATAAATCGCTATGTTGAAAACAATTCAATAGAGACGGAAACGTGTGTCCTTTTTTTACGTTAGTACCTACTCTTATTAGTTTGTGTTTTCTTTGTTGTTGCCGTCGCGTCTACCTGCGGTCTGCAGTAGTGGGATAAAAAAGCGAGACAAATATGTATCCGGCGTCCGTGTTTGGTGCGGATGGGAGCACTGTCCATGTTAAGCCAGCAAGACCATTATTGTTTTGTTGTGAGTTGTGACTGCTAAATTTAACAGCAATCTCAGAACTTATTTAACAGGTGTTGACACTAAAAAAATTTAACAGTGTTAATTTAGCAGCTTATTAATTTTAGACCCATCTGTATAATATTGGACTCGGGAGGAAGTGAGAGATACAAGTGTCGTGCCTTTTTTGCTTAAAATTTATTATTTTATTAAGTGTTTTTGAGTTACTATAGTAAATTTTTCTGTCTTGGTGGAGGTTTTAATATCTGTAAATTAGTAAGTGTTTGTAGTTGTTCCGTTTTTATGTAATTTTTTGTTGTAGTAATATAATGGAGGACGAACCTCCCATTACCGGAAGGGTTCGCAATGATTCCTTTTCCTTACCCATTAACACTGATAATGTAGAACTAATTAACTGTAAACGTGCCCAAGTAAGTAACGAGTCTGCCCATCCACAAAAAATAGTTATTACTGACCCAAAACAACAGTTTCCTTCAATACAATCCTCATATACCCATACTGATTTTATTAATAAAAAAGTTAAGTACTCTCAAGATGATGCCGCTCCTTTTCTAGTTCACGTAAGTAAAATATCAAATGATCAGCTGTCTGGAGTAACTCTTAAACCAATTAAATTCGGTCACTTTCTGTATCATAACAATATTAAAAATATAGTCCATGATGAAGTCAAAAAAGTTGGACCAAATAGAATATCAGTGGAGTTTAAAACAGCTGCAGATGCAAACACCTTTATCGATCACCCAGCTCTCCAAATTTCTAAATATGAAGCAACCATCCCCTCATATAGTATCACTCGTATGGGGCTAGTTAGACAAGTTCCCATAGAGTGGACACTAGAAGAATTAATAGCAGCTATAGAAATTCCCTCTGGCTACGGTTCTATAATTAAAGCACGGCGACTTAATAGACGATCAGTGAGTGACAGCAATAGCGTTTCATGGGTTCCAACTCAGACGGTTGTTCTAACTTTTTTTGGACAAAATCATCCTCCCCATATTTACTGTTTTTACACTTCAATGCCAGTGGAAAAATATGTTTTGCCACTAATTCAGTGTCATAAATGTTGTAGATTTGGCCACGTTACTTCCCAGTGCCGATCATCCACTCGCTGCTTTGTGTGTGCACAGAATCATGAAGGTTTATCTTGTTCTCGACAAACTCCTACTTGTCTATTCTGCTCATGTCCCCTCACCGCAAAAGACCCTACTTGTCCTGAACATCTAAGGCAAAAATCTATTTATGTCACAAGAAAATATCTCATATTTAGAAGCTTCAGCTAGATTCCCTCAGACAAAAAGATCCTTTGCTTATACAACAAGAATCCAGCCTCGTAATTGTTCTCAACAGACCCCTTATACCATAACTGACAGTCTTTCAACCCTTTCGGCTCAGCTCTAACAAACTGCATCACACAAAAAAACAATTTTTATCCCTCAACGTACCTACAGCCAATCATTAAATTCTGGATATGATATGGCAGCCCATCAGGCAATTGTTGAGAATCCTAATTCTTCCCTTCCTAATGGGTGTGCTCTACTGGGAAATGACAACAACTCCTCTAGTAATGATAATTTCTGCGAACTTGTGATATCAATTCTAATTAACATGATCTCCCGTTTTAGTGACACGGAACTTCCTCTCAGCTTACACCAAAAACTTACTCAGCTTTCCTCCTTAGCCCGTAACATTCGCAGTCCCGCCAATTCTTCAATGGAATTGTCGGAGCATTAGAAATAAAAAAATGAACTCATTTACCTCATTAATAAATTTCATCCCTTCATTCTTGCCATCCGGGAGACATGGCTTAGGCCTGAGTCTCATTTTAGGGTTTCAGGCTACGCATGCCTCCAGGATGATAGGAGTGATGGTCGTGCTGGCACCTCTATTTTAATTTCAAGAACAGTTACATTTTCCGAAAAGGTTTAAGTACCATAGATAGCCTAAGTACTTTGGTCACAGATATTCATATTGCTTTTTCAAAACATGAATTTCTCATAGGAGTTTTCTTGGATATTTCTTCTGCATATGATAATGTGCTGCTTCCTGTGCTCAGGCAGAAAATGCTTAATCTGAGCATTCCAGTGAGGATAGTCAATTACGTCTCAAACTTTCTCTCTTCTAGATCAATATCTATAAATGTTAAAAATCTCCTGCTTCCCCCAAAAAATATATGGAAAGGACTTCCACAAAGCTCAGTTCTTAGTCCTCTCCTTTATTCTGTATATACTCATGATTTAGAACTTTCAGTAAATTCCTTTTGTAATGTTCTTCAATATGCAGACGATTTAGCTCTATACATCTCCTTAAACAACTTCACAGTGGCATGTTCCCGTCTAAACTCATCCATGGATTATTTACAAGAATGGTTAACTAATCATGGCCTCTCTTTATCTGTGGCCAAGAGTAGTGTGGTGATCTTTTCCCGCCAAAGGCGAGTTCCCGATATATCTGTTGTATATGATAAGCAACCTATTCCAGTTAGAGGCAATGTTAAATTTTTGGGAGTTATCCTTGATTCGAAATTGGCCTTCGGTCCATACATTGAATATGTAACACAAAAATGCGAAAAAAACATAAATATTCTTCGGTCATTGTCAGGTGTTTGGTGGGGGTCCCATCCTTTTTCTCAGAAATTACTGTACAATGCTTTAATACGAAGCCACCTTGACTATGGATGTTTTCTGTTGGAGCCTTGCAATAAATCATCCCTGAAGGTAATGGACAAAATTCAATTGAAATGCCTTCGCATTATTACAGGGGCAATGAAATCCTCACCAACAAATGTTCTTCAGATTGAGTGTGTAGATCCTCCTTTAAGATTAATAAGGCAATACCTTTCAGACAGATTCTTATTTAAGATCTGCCAGCTTTCAGATCATCCCCTAATTCCTAAATTGCACCTTCTTTTAGAGTATATCTCATCTGACCGATACTGGACCCATAAGGACTCTCCCTGCTTGTTTAAAAGTTTTGTAATTTTTCTTCAGCTTCCTTACCCAATCTTTCAATGTAAAATAAATCCACTCTTTGACGTTCCTTACGAGGCTATTGTTTACCAACCCGACATTCATCTAGATCTGGGTATAGAAAAGGATTCTCCAATGGCAAATTTGAAATTAAAAGAAATTATAGAAAACACCTTTAAAGATTGGCTTGTCATGTACACAGACGCTTCAAAACAGTCTGATGAAGACTATACTGGAGCTGCTGTTTGGATTCCTAAGTTCAAAATCATTCTTAACTTTAAATGCCCCTCACTATCCTCCACTTTTACCGGTGAAGCAACTGCAATCAGTGAAGCTTTGTTATATGTAGAGTCACATAATCTTAATAAAACAGTTATTTTCACGGATTCAAAAAGTTGTTTGTTAGCTATTTTGTCCAATCAATTCCATAACAAACATAAATTTCCACTAATTCTTAAAATAAAAAATACCTTATTCAGATGCCATCTTAAAGGAATCCATATTTCAGTGGCCTGGAAGGCCACAGTGGTATCCATGGTAACGAAACAGCTGATGTACTCGCTAAAAATGCAATTGCTAATGGCATTCTACAAAATTTAATTTACTCACATGACTTAATTTTGCTAGCTAAAAGGAAACCGAATGAAAATTGGAATAAATTATGGGAAGTTTCCAAAAATGTTAAAGGTAAGCACTATGCTGCCATCCAAGAGGTTATTCCTCCCAAGCCTTGGTTCTTTAAATTTAACAAAGCAAATAAACATGCAACTTCAATCATTTGTAGATTAAGAATTGGACACGCTTGTACACATGCACATCTGGCAAAAATCAGAGTAAGGGATAGCTCATTGTGTGAATGTGGCTTAGATGAAGGTTCCACAAACCATATTTTTTTCAACTGTCCCAAATTATCCTCCTCCCTTTATGATTACCTTCCTCCTTATATTCCTCGACCTATAGATTTTAATTCTCTTTTAACATATACCAGCACTCCTTTTGTGTATATTTTATGTGATTTTATTAATACTAATAATATGAAACTTTAAATCCTTGTCACTTTTAACATACGGGTAAGAGTCTAACACCTGTGTTTGTCATATTTGTTCTAGGTAACTCAACAAATAGATTCGTCAAAATTCTCGGAGGAAAACTGAATCCTTGTATTATCACAGACTCTTATTTTAATTAAACTCATAAGCTTTCATTTTCTACTCAATAAGTCATTGGCGAATTTTATCAGACCGCCACAAAAGAAAGAAGAAGAATAAGAATTAAAAATACTTCGACGCTGCTCCGGCAGCAAAAATCGAGTGGGGCTGCTTCAGATAAATCCCGTTGACCCCCCCACAGTGACAGAATCTTCAAATTCAGACGACCGAATTGTGAACCCAACCCAATAAGAAGATTATCCGGGTGAGTTTCTCTGAGTATTCTAGTCCAGTGCTTCTAGTGCAAAAAAAGATGGGACAACTAGGGCTTGTGTAGATTATGGGGCACTAAATAGAAAAATTGTGAAGGATGAGTTTCCTTTGCCTATTACAGAGTATTTAATTGATAAATTGAAAGACTCTAAATTCTTCAGTATTTTAGATTTGAAAAATGGATTTTTTCATTTAAAAGTAAGTGAGGAATACCCTTGTACCCCCGGACCCTATACTTCCCCATGCATGCCCTGCACAGGGGGCTGTCAGTAACACCTATGGTGAACAAATGTTTGTTAAAAGAGCCATGTCCTGTGATAGCACTTGTTACTATCCTGATCTGTGGCTTGTGCAGTCTCATTAGAACCTTGGTTAGACGACTGTTTATTTCAGGTAGGGCCTCCCTAGCTTGTCTACAGTCTACAAAATTTTTCCAAAGCTGAGCGTGTAAATTATTGAAGTATCTACGTACCAGTGAACGAACGTAGCCAAAGGGGATTGGTATTATTGGTTCCAGTCCTATAGTTGCTAGGGCCGATCCCCTTCTGGCCAGTTCATCTGCTGCATCGTTGCCTCTAGATCAACTGTGTCCCTTGATACATTGCAGAGTCACAATTGTTGTGCTTACATACCTTATTCAATTGTTGATGGCACTCGTATATCAGTCCTGATTTCGTCACATTGCAACTCAGAGCTTGTAGTACCGCCATACTGTCGGTCAGTATTCTGATGGAGAAGTCTTTCACCATCCTAGCATCTATTGCTATGGCCGCTTAGATGATACTCATGCATTCAGCCTGGAAGACTGTGTTGTGGGTACCCAGCGGTGTGCATATGTGGATATTAAGGTCTTCAGAGAAAGCCCCAGACCCCACACCTTCATTTGTCTTAGAGTCATCTGTGAAAACTTTGAGCTCTCTTGGACCCAATCCTTCCAGATAGTCAGTTTCCTTCAATTGTATCCTGTACTTCTTATCAAATACAAATTGTTTTGGGATCCTATCATACTTGGCTTGTAAGATAGGAATTGTTGAGTAAATTCCATCGATAATAATTAAATTACTATAGATAGATCCAGGATTTTGCATGATACTTCTCAAATGAACAAAAATTAAAATTTTCTAATTTTGTAATGTTTTCCTAAAAACATAAATATCAATTGTTTATGAAAGAAAAAGAAAATTTATAAAAGTGACTATTTCTAATTTTATTTTTTTTATTTTGTTTTTTAACATATTTATTTTAAACAATTTTTACGTATGCCACAAAAGGCAAAACATGTGGAAACAAATATTGACTCTGTATCCATCTGTCCGTACCCATGTTTTAGCGAAATAAATGATTTGATTTGATTATATCTGTATGGGGGACTCTACTCTTACTTAGAACATATAGGGTCTTGAGTCTAATGGCAGCTAAAGTTGCTTCTTGTTGTATATATAGATGAAGCGGTGTTAGCTCCAGCATAGCCTCCAAAGCTGCTGTTGGTGTTGTCCTTATTCAGCCCGTGGCAGCCATACAAGCTAATTTCTGGTAACGCTGTAGCTTTTGTATAGCAACATTACTATAACCGTTTTATTTGGATTAACAGTTAGGTCATATTCCCTGCACCATCTCTCCACAATACGGAGACCCGCTTGGGTCAGGTCGCACACAATGCTTGCTGTCTTACCAGAGACCAGTATTATCAGATCATCTGCATAACCGACTGTGTAGAAATGATTAGCGTTTAATTTGCTGATGAGCTCATTAATGACCATATTCCACAGGAGAGGTGAAAGAACCCCACCACATGTGTAACACATGGATATTTCCAACAAAGTCCACAACCAGTAAGGAAACATTGTACAAATTAAAGATTTTTCAACAACATTTTGGCAACTCAGACAGAATAATAACTGACAAAGGTACCGCATTTAAAGGAAATGATTTTCGAGAGTTTTGCGAGACAGAAGGTATACAACATATCACTACAACAACTGGAGTACCATGTGGAAATGGACAGATGGAACGTGTGTATCACACGATCGTCTCAGTTTTGACAAAGTTACGTATTGAAGACCCTTCCTTATGGTATAAACATGTAAGTCGATTACAGAGAGCTTTGAACAGTTCATAGCATAGGAACATTGATACAACTCCATTTACACTAATGATTGGTACAAAGTTGAGACAAAAGGAAGATTTGGAAATAATGCAAATTTTACAGAGTGAAGAGGTTGAAGAGTATATAACAGAAACAGAGAAGATTTAAGAGTGAAAACCAAACAACACATATTGAAATTACAAGAAGAAGATAGAAGAAACTTTTATAAGCATAGAAAAGAAGGCTGCAAGTATGAAATAGGGGATTTCATAGCAATCAAGCGCACTCAGTTTGGAGTAGGACTTAAGTTGCGACCTAAATACCTAGGTCCCTACCGTGTCATTAAGGTCAAAAGAAATGACCGCTATGATGTGGAGAAAGCTCATCCACATGATGAGGGTCCAGGGAAAATATCGACCTCAGTTGATCGGATGAAACGATGGCCTTTGACCGGTGACCTTTGAAGATGAAACAGGTGTGTGATATAAAGGATGTGAGGGATGTGGAATAATAATAAGATGAATGAAAGATTATTTAGTGTTTGAGTTTTTATTTGTCTTTATTTACTTTTACAATATTTTTATTTTTGTGAAAAGGAACACATGCACCATTATAAACATGATCTGTTAACATGATTTTATTTAAACGAATTAGTTTTAATAAGCCTATATTTAAGTTATAAGTACTGTTGTTGCGATATGGTTAGTAAAATATAAATAAAAGAGAAGATTGTTGTAACTGTTTTTTTTTTTACATTACTGTAATGGGAAATGTAAAGGAAATGTCTTTCAATATCTTTCAATAGAAATTAACTCTTTTACTTCTTTTTAAATGACTGTGGTTTGAATTACTTTGTAGTACCTATTACTGTAAAAAAGGAAATGTTAAGTAAAATACAAGACTATGTTGTATAGGTTTGTTCGTCATTGCTAAGACAACTGTTTATTTTGTTTTTGAGTGTTAGTAGTAGGTTAATTTTTTTGCAGTGTTGTTAATGTTAAGGAGTGAAAGCGGCATGGATGCCTGAGGACAGGCATGAGATCAGGATGGCCGAATGAAGTGATCTGTAAGGAATGGAGCGAATGACGAATGAGTAAAAAATGATAGTGAGTGAGTAAGGGAGAATGATAAAAAAGCAAGATGGAGGAAAAAGGACGCTTGTAAAGACGAGCACGCAAAAATTAATTAAATTCAAATAAAGAGTGTTTTTAAGATATGTCTGGTTTTACTGCACGGTCAACACTACATTTATATATGAACATAAGTGACGTGTAGAAACAATAAAAAAATCGCTATTTGAACGTGTACTTTTTAGAGATTACGTAGTTAAATTATTTAAAAGATATACAAATTGAAAAGCTTATTATTTCTACATCTTGACGAGAAAACATTTTGTTAAGTATTTTTTTGTTTTTTATGTTATGAAAAAAGAAATAATACTGTAATTATAGCCAGTGTCCGACGCAACATTCAAAGTTGCACGCACGTTGTTTGTTCTAAAATTCTACCGATAAAGCCACAGAAACGAGGCATTCCAGCTTAGGGGCGACGACGCATCTGCATTTTGATTCTTAATCGAGGATAGCATCATCCTACCATCAGTTGGACTGTGAGCTCTTATGTTACTCTTATTCTTTAAGGAAAAACTTTGTACTAAATGAAATCCATCATCCGCTTTCCTCCTGTAGGTGCCTTAAGACGCGACTGTAAGAAATATTATAAAAATTTTGTTTAAGCCAGGCGTAAAATATATCTGTTACCACGATCGTCAATTTATCTACAAAGGGTGGTGATTAAATAAAATCTTCCCTTCAAAGAGAGAGAGAGAGATAGAGAGAGAGAGAGAGAGAGAGAGAGTAATAGAGAGAGAGAGTGATGACAACAATAAATGTTTTATATTGTGCTGTGCAGCATACTAAAATTTCAATAAAAGTTACTAAATAGGAGATTATACGATACATACTGTGTATGTCTTATATGTGTAGTAGCTAAAATCCTCTTAGGTTAAAAGGAAACTACTAAAATAAACGCAACTATTTTAAGAATATAAAAAACTCCTTAAAAACCATAAACATATTTAAATATATATTATATCTTTATATTCAAAACTAGAAATGACTAACTTCAACGTTCATTATCTTAATATGGCAATATAGTAAATGAAAGAAATTTAAGTGCTAGTTTTAATGAATGTGAGTTTTTTTGCTGGATTCTGATCCTAATGTTTAACGATTTATCGCCTCCTAAGAAACATCTGAAACAGCGAGCTTTTAGCTCGTAAGCTGGCTTACTTAATATATTCGGATCTTTATTTAAGTATAGAAAACATATCGTTTGGGATTAAAAGGCTTTAATGATTGTCAGTACGTGAATAGTTTCGATTTTTGGAGTTGAATATTTTTTGTATTTAAATTTAAATCAACGTGAACAAATAAAGTTTCGAAAATCAATCCTTAATGTAAGGCGATATCGGTCATTTTCTTATTTTTTATTTTTGTGATCAAAATAATGATCCTTAAAATATCCAATATACGATTCTATACTTCTTCATCGGCCTGTGAGTCTACAGCTGGATATGAGCCTCCCCTGTTGTAGATCTGCCGTAATCGTGACGTTTCACAGATGAGATATTCGATGATATCCAATGCGTTTTATTGGACTTCAAAGGTCTTCAAAAATATTTATCATTTAGATTACATTAGATTACCGTTTAAAGTCACGTATCTGGCTTTGAATTCGTCAGAATAGTCAGACTTGTCGTGATTTCGATACATGCTTGTAGCCGCGTAAATGAAATGCAAATCCTATATATCATTTTTTTTAAATATCTCTTGGACACTGGCTATTATTTATTCTGCGACACTGGACACAACCTAGCCAATGAAGACTTCTTTAAAATTTTATAAACAACAATACTTTTCTCGAACTCAAACAGTAATATTATAGATATTTCATACTTCTAAGAAGTAATTTCATCATCAAACCAGTCTGGGCACTGTAAGACTTCAAAACCATGGTTGGCGTGTCCTTTTTATATTATATTTAAACTAAAACTAAGTTACGTAACTTAGTTTTTTAATATTTTTTGTGCCTAACTACGTAGTCAGGTACTAAAAATATTAAAAAAAAATTACGGAAGAGGTTAACAATTAGTTCATATTTCATATATCATTTCAATTCATAAAAACATAGGATTACTTGCAATGCGAATTTCAATGATGGGGGGAAGGTACGATAATTTGTTAGTCGTGTTGTTGTGGAGTAAATAAATTCGTCAGCCCGTTACGTTCCGACGGTGTAGTAAAGAGCGACTATGGGAACCGCTAGAAGAAACTAATGGCCTTCGATTCATAGTGGTTTGACCATATCGTTTACGTCAGAGCCAGACATACAACCAACTTGCTACGGGAATTAACGTCTAAGCTGCGAGTTGTTGGGTGCGTTTGGCAAAAAAAAGTGCTATCAAGCGCTTGTAAGCAAAATGGCGATCGTAAGCAGTAAGCGCTGTCAAATCGTAAGTAGCTATTTTCTTCTAGGACACGAAGTTAGCTTTAACCGGGGAACCCAACCTAATGTAAATATATGTTTGTAAAGTATTCGTATTAAAAACTTACCATATGTTTATTCATGTCATTATATTACTTAAAACTAATATTGCACAAAACAACTTATAAACTCTACTTCAAAACAAACAAACAAACTAAATAAGCAAAATGGCGGATTGTGTCAGCGCTACTGTAGTAGCAATCGTGTCCTGGCTGAAAACTATTTTAGCGCTAGTAAGCGCTTGCTAGCGCTTTTTTCTGCCAAACGCACCCGTTTTGTAATGTCATCGTATACCTATCTGCCGGCCAAACATGACAACTATGGAAAACATCCCTACAGTGACAGAGGTCCATGTCTTGCGGTGGACTTTTAAAAAATACATATTCTTATTTCGTTCACTCTGTTTCATGTGTGTCTCATTACATAAAATTATACATAAATTAATTTCGATTTGCGAAATTAGATTGTAATTATAATGCACTAGATGACTCAAATCTTCACAAGTAATAATCATTAGTTATGATATAATCAACAGATTTTAATAAAACATAAAACAAATGTTACTCGAAGATACGCTTTATGGTTTCCTTAACTTCTTTTAAAAAATATTAATAATTTAGACGTTGATACATTCATAAACAAACAGAGAAAGACAGTAGACAATTCTAAAAATGATAGAAATATACCTACTTGTATACTAATTACTTGTTTTTAGTCTCTCTCAATCATTTTTTTAATGACACCTGCAATTTACATTTTTTTTGTATGTAATATAGATTACATAAATATATATTCCATCGTTGGTACATTTGTAAGCGACATGTGTGTCTGTAGTCAAGTCACTAACGTTTTTATATTTATGAACAAAAACGACTCGTATTCACAATAATATAATATATTAGTTTAGTACCTACAACGAAAATAACATAATCTGTTTCTGATAGGAAGCGTTTTGGTCGAGTTATTAAAATACATACATATTATACACTGACCACAAATACGCCCAGTGGGAAAGGCATATACAGTAGAATATTTAACAATTAAGGTCATTCTTACAGAGTACATAACTAAATAATGAAAACTGTGCCGTAATACCTGTATCTGTCGTTCAAGAAGTTGTCAATACTGGGGTTCTGTGCGTGATTTCTGTATTAGTTTTTTTTTAATTGTTCTCAAAAGCGATATATTCATTTTTAGTTTTGGGCGCCCCGTTGCGTGCCGAATAAAACATATTGTTCAATATTTCGTGTTTTTTTTTCTAAGAAATCATAAGTGTTATTATATCAATTAGCTTGCTAGTAAACATTCATGAAAATGTGAAGAAAATGACAGGAAAAGCCATTACCTTTTCCTGTTGTTCTATTCAAAAATAAGTTTAACTTTACATTAAATTACATTCATTTTTTTACATTTGTATGGTTCTAATAGCAATTAGGGGCGGCTTAAGACTACGGCACGATCTCATATTATCCAGGGAGGTGACAGGTGGAAATGAAGCAAGATATAGCCATCAGTACTTTTCTGATAACAAATCGACAATAATAATAACCTGCTATTGCCAACCCGCCTATCAAATGTAATGACTATGGTAAATATCCCTTTTGTTCCCTAAGACTCTGCATTACGCAATCAATGAGAAAGGCTTATGTTCAGCAGTGGACACTTAGTCGGCTGTAATGATAATTGTTATTTAAAATATAATAATTTGAAAGAGAAAGATTTTCACCCTTATAAGTGGATCAAGGAATATCACAATCTCGAATGTTATCTAAATAGTCGGAATAAAATCTTCATTCAATATTTTTCCACCCTAAGTGGTAACTTTTCTTAAAATTTACATGAAAATGCATCTAAATTAGAACAGAAAATCCTCTCCTTTTTCGAAGTCGGCCAAAATAGAGGTATCGGACTTGGCTGAACTTCTTATATTTCGACTGAAAAACTATGTATCCACGTAATCCTTGTTTTCATTTAAATAATTCTATTATGAGTTAATTGTAAATTTTGTATACCTTCTTGTTATTACTTTATTACCTTTTATTTGCTTCTCGCCAGGCGATCCCAACGTTGTTACTGATTTTGTCGCTGATGTGGTACTTCAGGTTATGAACTTTTTATTCCTTACTCTATGGTACACATTGGTGGCAGATTTCAGCCATGGTTTAGTCGCTCCCGTAAAATAGCCTCATGCTATAAGCTGGAGTGCTACCGGACCTGCGTTGTTGCATCAACGTCCTATGATGTAAACACTAGCGCCCTAAAAAGAAGTATAATTCTGCCTCCAGGTCCTTCAAAATGGTCATTGCGAGAAACTTGTCTGCCTTCCTTCTGGAACCTGTGCATTCTGGTCTCTCGCTAAGGCTGTTCAAGGGAATTTCGTTAACAATCTCTTCCGACTCCGCACAGTGAGGATGACTCACTGGCCCATGCCGCCCCGGAGAAAACCAATCTGCTAGGTTCTTTCTTTGCGTTTAACGCGACTCTCGATGACTTGCAAAGCACTCCTCTCCCTGGACATCCATAAGTCAAGCAGGCTTGACAGAATCCCCTATTGTGCTGAAGACGTGCGCTCCATAGTATGCACTGGTTTTAACGCATCTTTTCTGGTACTCCTTCTCACTTGTCGTAGTCCCAAAGTCATGAAAGACGGATTTCGTCCACCCGGTTCATAAAAAGGCGACCACACAGACCCGTCAAACTACATGCCTATCGCTATCACCTCTTTGTTCTCCAAAATAATGGAATTCATCATAAACTGCCAGCTTATGCGGCACCTTGAGGATCACCAGCTGATTAGTTACCGCCAATACGGTTTTCATCGAGGTCGATAAGCTGGTGATCTTCTGGTTTACCTGACTCATCGATGGGTGGAGGCAGTAGAGTCCAACGGGAGGCATTGGCCGTTAGTTTGGACATTGCGAAAGCCTTCGATCGGGTTTCGCACAAAGCGCTTTTTTCGAAGCTTCCTTCCTATGGGCTTCCCTAGAAATTGTACAATTGGATCACCAGTATTCTTGCAGATCGGAACATCAAGGTCGTTGTAGACGGAGCATGCTCCGATTTCAAGCCTATTAATGCTGGCGTTTCACAAGGCTGCATGCTAATACTAAAGCTGTTTCTTCTGCATATCAATGATATGTTGCAAACCCGTATTATTCATCCGCATGGTAAAGCGGATAACAGCACTAGTGATGCTCTGTACACCAACCGTGCCAATATTTCTTGCGAAAAAATCGCCGAGTATCAGGATAAATTTGTGGCTTAAGTCGAGTCTTTGCTGAACAAAGCCTCGGATTAGAGGCGACTAAAGCTAGTCCATTTTAATCCCCAGAAGCCACAAGCTTTCGCGTTTACCGTAAAAAATAACCTCTTTGACGTACCTCGTAAGTTTCTCGGCATTATTTTTGTTTCTTCAACCAGTATCGGAATCCTTGGCGTCATCATATCGAGTGACGTGCAGTTTCGTGGTCACTTAGAAGAAAAGGGCAAACTGGCCTGTAAAAAGCTCGTTGTGCTCAGCTGAGCGAGACAGTATTTCATGCCGGCACACCACCTGCAACTTTACAAGGCGCAGGTTTGGCCTCACATATAATTGTATTCCCATCTGTGGGTTGAGGTTCCCCAGTGTCAGCTCCTTCCACTTGACCGCATCCAGCGCAGGACGGCTTGAATTGTTGACGACCGAGTGCTTTCCGATCGGCTCGGCTCACTGGCGCTGCGAAGAGATGTTGCATCTCTTTGAATTTCATCTATCACGGCGGGTACTCTGAGAAATTTTTTGGATTTATCCCAGCCGCCAAATTTCATGAACGCACTTTGCGGCAAAACTTCCGATACCATCCGCACAATCTGGATGCCTGGCGATCCACCAATGTAAGTTTCACTAGAAGTTTTCTTCCGCGTACGACTTCTCTGTGGAAAAGTTTACCACCGGCGATTTTTTCGGACCGGTACGACTTAGAGATCTTCAAGAGAAGAGCGTACTCCTTTCTAAAAGGCCGGCAGCGTACATGCAATTCCCTAGTTTTGCAGCTGTTCGTGGGTGGAGGTAGTCACTTAACATCAGGTGAACCGTATGCTCGTTTGCCCCCCTACTACGACTACTAGTACTGTGTGCTTAATCTCTTACTGCTCTCGGTATAAGGAAGCTCAAGGTAGCTCAGCGAGGTGTCGAGAAAACTATGCTCGAAGTTACTCGGCGTAATAAACCACACATAATATTAACATTAAATATAACTTCATAATGAGGATTTGCGCAGTAGAAGCAGAGTAATTGACATATCCCAACGGTATAATAAGCTTAAGGGTAATCCGCAAACGGCCTTTAAATGACAGCTTATTACCAGCATGCGACGACTTGGTACGGAATGAAGGATTTGATGCAACTTTATCTCAAAACCATGATTTCCAGTATTTTTCTTGTAGGTTTTATTTTAGGCAGTGGTCTTGTGATGGACTAGATTTATGTTAAGGAGGATGATGATGGTAATAAGGCTGTGAGACTGTTAAATCACCTAAAGAAGCAAAAAGTATTCGTTTAAAAATAAAATATTAATTTGAAACATACCATACGTTAAATAAATTTTCCGCCTTGTACTGTATTTTACAAATAAAAATCAGGCCCCGAAAATAATATACTTAAGATTAAGATAACTTGAAAACCCAGCCCTATTACTATAACTGAGCGAAAAAGTTACATAATATGCGAATGATGTAATTATCTTAATTCCTCTCTCTCTCTCTCTCTCCTTTCCATCATCAGATAATCGGACGTCCGTCCTGACTACCTTTTGTAGCATTCGATTCATTGTTCTCAATTCGTACAGCAAAGGAGTGGAATAATTTTTACTCGTGGAAGAGTCATGCTACAGCTGACCCAGCTCATATAACTGCGTTGAGTTAACTTTAATATTAAATATCTATATCACTCTATAATATTTATGTCAAAAGAGTAAGCAATATTTGGAATATATAATTTAAACAGTTTTATTTATTTATTTATTGATTATTATTTATTTATTTCTACCTCTGTCTTTACAGGCATTCCTAATACGACAGTGTAGGCACATAAAACTATTTAATTTAATAAGTACAGAACACAACTTATCAACTATTATAACACAATACATATAATGTCACTTTTGTGAATTCACCCAAGGAACAGCAGAATAAATCTATACCCTGTGCTACTTTATTTAGAGTGTGCAGCACTCGGGTCAGTGGGGCCTCCTTTAGAAGGTTGGTGCGTGCGCGCGGTACCGCGAACAGCGGCGGCCGCTTCCGGCGCCACACGTATCTGTCCGGCACACACAACTTAGCCATTCGCAATATCGCCTCGTTATACACTTTTCCACGCAGCAATTTAAACATATATGTTGCCAAACTGAACTCCCTCCTAACCTCCAGTTTGTTATACCCCACCATGCCTAGAACAAATAATGTTGGGTACATTAATGGGTAGAACGGATACACTCCATATAATTTTAAATAAAGAAATCGAATAAATTTATTTTGTATCCGTTCCACCATCAATTTGTACTTAGCTTCGTGCGGGCTCCATATAAAGCCATTACACTCTAGGTGACTTTTCACTAGTGCTTCATACAAGGCCCGGAGCGCACCGAGATTTGTAAATTCCCACGACTGACGCTAGACAAATCCCAAATTTCTATACGCCTTCTTGCAAATCTTATGAATGTGGTCCCTAAAATTGAGTTTTGAAGTAAAGTGAACACCAAGGTCTTTTACCTCTGTTACCCGCTGCAAGACTACTCCGTCTAAATTATATTCGTATGTGTGAGGCTGGCGTGAATATGTGAACGACATGACTGAGCATTTGGAAGTGTTAAAAAATAACTTATTCCTATGACTCCATTGTACTACTCTGTCAATGTCTGCCTGTAGTTTGCCACAGTCAGCTGAGTCCTTAACTATTGACACCAATTTTAGGCCATCCGCAAATAGAAGACATGTTCATTGCCATACAACATCGGGTAAATCATTAATCATTAGGACAAATTTCAGGGGGCCTTAATTACTACCTTGACTCACTCCTGACCTGGTAAGGTATGGTTCTGACAGTTGACCAGCCCAGTCTACAAATTGGCTCCTGTTTCTCATGTAACTGGCGAAAAATGACAATGTTTTCGGCGTACAACCCGCCTGCGCCAGTTTCATGAGTAAGATATCATTGTCGACCGTGTCAAACGCCTTACGGAAGTCAAGGTATGCGACATCCACCTGTGCTCCCGAATCCACTGCTGGTACCACCTCTGACATCAGATGAAGCAGATTACTTCCAGTGCTACGCGCCGGGCGAAATCCATGTTGCGCGTCCGAAAGTTGAGCGCTTACCTGCGTATATAGTGAGTGATGTAATGCTGACTCAAAAACCTTTGCCGGCGTACACAGAACCGCCACTGGTCTATAATCCGAAACTTTTGTATCACCACAGCCTTTGGGTACCGGCACCACCCTGGTTAACTTCCATATATTAGGAAAAACTGCACTGTTGACACAGATATTAAATATATGGAGAAACGGGGCCTCGAATGCTTCACGACAATCTCTAACAATATACGGAGGTATACCATCTGGACCTGTGGAGCGTTTGGGCTTAAGTTTGGTCAACGCGCGGCGTACGTCGGCAAGGCTCAGCTCGTTGAGGTGCACACGATGCGCGTAACCGCCAACCGGCGCGCAAGCCGCGCTTGCCGCTGCCGCCACGTCTAACACGGCAGGTTCCGAGTTATACACCGAGTGAAAATATGCCGCTAATTCATTTGCGCATTCGCTCTCTGATAAGAAACGCCCATCCTTAATTAATTTATTTTTTTGATACCACCTCGTTTATTTTTCACGAAAGTCCAAAACCCCTTTGGATCTTTCACAAAACTATTCTGGTAAGTACTATGAGCTTCATTAATTGCTTTTTTAACTCGCGCTCTACATTGCGAAAAAGCATGATAGTCATCTTTTGACCCACTGGGCTTATATTTTTTATGCAACTTGTATTTAAGTTGTATTTCGCGAATGACCTCCATCGAATACCATTGTGGGTAGCTATACCTACTTTTTGCTAACCTATGCTTTTTAACAGGAACACAGTTATTAAATATATTATTTATAGTACGATAGAAATAGTCTAGAGCAACCTCTAAATCAAAATGGTGTATAGTTCACTCCAATCAATCACAGAAATACTACTGTATAACAAACTGAAGTCTGCCTTAGAAAAGTTCCATTGTTTCTGGTCACCTGAGCATTTGTTGTCCGTTGTAGCGTGTTCTTCAAAATCCGTCGCTGACAGACAGACCATCAATGGTGGATGACAATCATCTACCGGTTGTAAACCCTCAGTCTCACTCACTGACATCACACCTGTTATACCACTGCCGTATTATACTAAGTCTAACTGTCTGCCCATGAAATTCTCAACACTACTGCCCTGGATGAATTCACAGAAGGACATAAAATACTCAAAATAATTAAAAAACATCTTGATTGGCTGAATATAGATTAAAATCTCCTAAAACTAAAACATTATTTTTGTACTTTACACATATATCCTGGTGGATTTGGCGTTTGGCCTTCAACCACCAAACTGCTGGTTCAAATGTATTAAATAATGTTATGCGGTGCGGCTATTAATTTAAATAGAATAGTGGACTGTATATGAGCGCGGTGCGAGTGGTGAATGGAATTTAATTTATTCGTGATACTGCAAATCCCCTAAATTAGGGATATAGGAAAGACGTGAAGGAATGCATGTGCACCCACCTGGACTTCCGCTGATCTACCTCGTGTCTCGATGGCTGCCGGCTGTCTTCACACTTATCAACTTCACAGATAATCACGAAATATAGCGTTATTGCAAATGTCTATACTTTTTAGTGTATGCTTATATAATTCAATATCCAAATTACACAAGGGCGGGAGCGATGGTGCGAGATATAAGCGGTGCGGTTGATTGCGTGTCTTCTCAACTTGTGTGAGCCCGTTAACACACGAATGCACATGCTGGGCATAAAGCGGTAGATAGGAAACCGGAAATGGGCTTTGCAGTAATCTTATTGGATAATAATTAACGAATCCCTTATAAGCGTTAAGCGATAGTGCAAAGTGGCGCGAACACCCCCCCGGCCTTGAGGTATCCTCAACTAGCAAGTAAAGTAAAAAATTTAGATATATATAGATAAATACTTATATAGTAGCGAAATAAAGCGACGTTATGACCTAAGAATTAAACTAAATATATAAACGATAATGTAAAATTAACTTTATTAATCACTGTGTTGGTAAAGGACACAGTTTGATAAGAGGGCGTTTTAAAGTGGAATTCTTAAGTTTAACTTGCGCAACGCGTACTACACCATCCTTACCGGGAAACAATTCGGTGACAACGCCTAGAGGCCACTGAAGCGGTGGAGTATTATCCACGTCTATTAGAACAATCGTCCCTACAGAAATGGCAGTAGAGTTCTTATTCCACTTCACTCTACTCTGTAATGTATGTAAGTATTCGAATCTGAAGCGTTTCCAAAAGGACTGAACTAAAGAATCTATTAAAGAAAAGCGTGATAACAGATTAATACGTTCCTTGCTTAAATCTGCAGCTGGTAAGCATTCAAGTGGTTTAAATTTAGAAAATGTGCGGGTGTAAGTGCGGTAGGTTCCGATGGATCACTGCTTAATACATAAAGCGGGCGAGAATTTAAGATACACTCGATCTGACAAAGAGTAGTAAGCATTTCTTCACACGTGAGGATTTGCTTACCTATTACGCGAAACAAATGGGTTTTTACAACCTTAATATTGGACTCCCACAAACCCCCGAAATGTGGAGCGCTTGGAGGGTTGAGTTTCCAAACAATGCGATTATCAGTGAGTACCTGACTGAATGCTTATAATATTCTTCTGATTTTAAAAATCCATGTAATTCATGTAAATATGAACGCGAGGCGACAAAATTAGTACCGTTATCGCTGTATATAAATCGACACGGACCTCTACGAGAGATAAATCTCTTAAAAGCGTCTAAAAACCCGCCGAACTTAGATCAGACGCTAATTCTAAATGCACTGCCTTAGTAACGAGGCATATAAATAAACATAAATAAGCCTTCTAGCTTCGTATACCACGTTCACGCGTCAATGTGATATAAAGTGGGCCCGAAAAATCCACACCCGTGTGTGTAAACGCATAACACTACTCTAGGCGGCAAGCAGGCAAGGCAGACATCATGGGGTAAATAGGTTTGGGTTTATGTCGAAAACAAATGTTACACCTATGAATGCGGTGTCTCACTACACGGCGAGCTGATAATATCCAATATTTCTCCCGTAATGCAGCAAGTAAATACTGAGGACCAGCGTGGAAATGTTTATAGTGATAATAATCAATTATAAGATCAGCAATATGCCCCTTTTTTGGTAGCAATATTGGGTGCTTTTGGGAATCCGATAAAGACGAATAATCTAACCGACCACCTACTCGAAGTACATCGTCCGTGATAAATGGCGATAACCTTCGTAATGTTGATGAACATAGTTGTCCTTTTTTAATATTTTTTATATCTTCGGCGAAAGCGATGCCTTGCACAATTTTAATAAAGGTGATTTCAGAAATCTCTATGTCGGATGCGGTTATAATTTTATTTATGCACGGTAATTTGTTTAAAAACTTTAAAACGTAAACAACGGATCGTAAATACTTATTCCAATTAGAAAATTTTAAGCTTAACGAGATAAATGGGTTTTCTTCCATGTCACTGACTCCAAGCGACACAGTCTTTTCTTCTGGTAAACTGATATGAGTTGATGCGAACCTTTGTACAGGTCATTCTTTACACGGCAAGGAAACCCACGAAGGCCCATGTAACCAAAGGTCACAATTTAAAATTTGTGAGGGTAACAGTCCACGCGAAATATGATCCGCAGGATTTTCCGAGCCGGCGATGTGGTAAAAGTTGTCCGGTAATAAATAGGACTGTATTTGCGAAATACGGTTAGCAACAAAGGTGTTGAACTTATGCGGTGAAGAACACGCCCAACAGAGCGCGACTTCCGAATCTGAAAACGCATAAATGTTGTCGATCGGATGCCTCAATGACAACGAATCGTAAACGGTGCGTACTAACTTAGCGAGCAAAACCAAGGCACACAACACAAGCCTGGCTAAAGTTATAACCTTTAATGGGGACACCCGAGATTTAGAACATAGGAGCGTTATAATTGGAGGATTATTTCCGTTAACAACATGCGAATAGATGACACACCCGTAAGCCTTTTCACTAGCGTCGGCGAAAGCTGGTAGCGACACATGGGATTTTTCATTTACGCCGATATGACGTGGAATCTGTAAATGTGAGATTAAAGGTAACTCTGATATATATCGCTGGCATGTATTGACAATATTAGTGGGTGGAGTCTCATCCCAGTTAAGTTTAAGAACCCACAAGGCTTTAATTAATAATTTGGCGTAAAGTATTACTGGACCGACAAGTCCTAAAACATCGTACAAGCGAGCGGTTGCGGAGAGGATAGCGCGTTTGGTACAAGTGACCGGTGGCGGCGAAACAAGAAAGGAAAACTTATCAGTAGCGGGATACCAACGAAGGCCTAAAATTTTTAAAATGTCATTATCATCAAATGATACCGAGTCTTGTTGACGATGTGATGCTGATATGTGTTGTAAAAGCTCCTTGCAGTTACTTGTCCACTTAACCAAATCGAATCCACCTCGGCGAAGCATTTGGATAAGTTGAGTGGCGGTGTTGACTGCGTTGTTGACGCAAGGCGCGGAGGAAACGAGGTCATCCATATAAATATCCCTTTCCACTACAGAAGCAGCAAGGGGATAGGACTCCCTTTCGTCAGCGGCTAACTGGCGTAAAGTGCGAAGTGCGAGGAAAGGGGAAGAGCGTATACCGAATGTGACGCGAGTAAATTCATATTGTGACGGCTCAATATTATTATTAATAATTAAATTCAATATAAATGGGCGTCAAAAATAGTTTTAAAACATATATATTAAGCAATTAAGTTAAATTAATAAACATAAAGTTAATATATTTCAGACATTATCCCAATAACATAGCAAATTAAAGGCAAAATTATTGTTTCTCGTAATAAGTAAATTTATTATAAAAAACTTGTAAAAAATATTTAAAATAAAATAAATAATAGAAATACAAGTCAAAAAATATTATAAAATTAAGTTAAATAACGTTTATAAGATAATTAGAAAATTTGTTAAAAACTGTTTAAGTCATGGGAGGTGTTCGTGTATAAAAGAAAATTTTTCTAAGTTGTGGAAGGAGTTCACGTATAGATGAAATTTTCTAAGTTGTTGAAGGAGTTCATGTATTAAAGAAAATTTTCCTAAGTTATGGAAGGTGTTCACGTATAGATGTCTTGTATGGATGAGGTGCCGGAGATACATACCTGCAGTTGTACATATATATGGGGTGGTCGGGAGCCCGACTGCCTGAAGTACTGTAGTACAATGACTAGTCCTATATTAGGGACTTATGATATTAAACTCAATGATATAAAAGCAATATTATAGAAGGTCTCCATGATGAATTTGCATTACAATAGTAGGGTCGTGGGTTCGAACCCTATATATGAATGACTTATGAAAGTGAGTTCTATGATTCAAAAGCAATACTATAGAAGGTCTCTGTGATTAATATGCATTACAATAGTAGGGTCGTGGGTTCGAATCCTATATATGAATGACTTATGAAAGTAAGGTCTATGATTCAAAAGCAATACTATAGAAGGTCTCTGTGATTAATATGCATTACAATAGTAGGGTCGTGGGTTCGAATCCCATATATGAATGACTTATGAAAGTAAGGTCTGTGATTCAAAAGCAATACTATAGAAGGTCTCTATGATTAATATGCATTACAATAGTAGGGTCGTGGGTTCGAATCCTATATATGAATGATTTATGAAAGTAAGGTCTGTGATTCAAAAGCAATACTATAGAAGGTCTCTATGATTAATATGCATTACAATAGTAGGGTCGTGGGTTCGAATCCTATATATACATGACTTATGAAAGTAAGGTCTATGATACAAAAGCAATATTATAGGAGGTCTCCTTGATGCATAAGCATTGTATGGGGTGGTCGGGTGACTGACTGCTCCTAGTACTGTAGCAAAATGACTAGTCCTTATTAGGGACTTGAAAAGGAATATTATGGTGGCGTGTGTGCTGCTTCACGAGCAATTGGTCCGAGGTAAACTTGGACTCGCTAACCGATGTGTCCTAGACATAACATCTTAGTGCCGGTGGTAAGCGGGTTTGTTGTAGCAATACGGCTTTCCTGTAGACATCGCACACCCATACCGTTTGTGGGCGGCGTAGTAGCGCATAGCGAAGCGTCGTCTATCTTTCGGATGGGGATGATGAGTGTGTTTGGTAGCACTTTTAAGTGTAACAGGCATACTCAACTTCATGTCTTAGTGCATTAGCGCTATGATACGTGGAGTTTTGTTCATTGACGTCTTAGTAGCGTGCCACTATGATACGTTAGTGATATTTTTTATATAACAACAATACTAACTTTGTTGCCAAAGTCGATAGGAGTCATGTGGGTGTGTTGTGAGGGTGCGCCGCCCGTATGATAGTTGCATTGATGCTTACTGCTACATGCGGTATTGCGTCTTGTGATGGATCTGCGGGTGTTCTGCGCCTAATTCGACGCTCTCTTGTGGTTCTGGTCGATGGAGGTATACAATTAACATCTTAGTGTCGGTGGTAAGCGGGTTTGTTTTAGTAATACGGCTTTCCCGCGGACATCGCACACCCATACCGTTTGTGGGCGGCGTAGTAGCGCATAGCGAAGCGTCGTCTATATTTCGGATTGGGATGATGAGTGTGTTTGGTAGCACTTTTAAGTGTAACGGGCATACTCAACTTCATGTCTTAGTGCATTAGCGCTATGATACGTGGAGTTTTGTTCATTGACGTCTTAGTAGCGTGCTACTATGATACGTTAGTGATATTTTTTATATAACAACAATACTAACTTTGTTGCCAAAGTCGATAAGAGTCATGTGGGTGTGTTGTGAGGGTGCGCCGCCCGTATGATAGTTGCATTGATGCTTACTGCTACATGCGGTATTGTGTCTTGTGATGGATCTGCGGGTGTGCTGCGCCTGATTCGACGCATTCCTGTTGTTCTGGTCGATGGAGGTATACAATTAACATCTTAGTGTCGGTGGTAAGCGGGTTTGTTGTAGCAATACGGCTTTCCCGTGGACATCGCACACCCATACCGTTTGTGGGCGGCGTCGTAGCGCATAGCGATGCGTCGTCTATATTTCGGATTGGGATGATGAGTGTGTTTGGTAGCACTTTTAAGTGTAACGGGCATACTCAACTTCATGTCTTAGTGCATTAGCGCCATGATACGTGGAGTTTTGTTCATTGGCGTCTTAGTAGCGTGCTACTATGATACGTTGGTGATATTTTTTATATAACAACAATAACAACTTTGTTACCAAAGTCGATAGGGATCATGTTGGGTGTGTTGTGAGGGGGCGCCAGCCGTATGATAGTTGCATTGATGCTTACTGCTACTTGCGGTATTGCGTCTTGTGATGGATCTGCGGGTGTGCTGCGCCTGATTCGACGCTCTCTTGTGGTTCTGGTCGATGGAGGTATACGGGTGGTGATGTCTGCTGGGATGTATGGGGGACCTTGGAATGGTGTAAGCCCGACGATAGTCGTATTGATGCTTGTTGCGTTCTGCAGCATTACTTCTCTGCGATGGTTGTTTGGTGGGACGCAATTCTCAATGGCGCTCTCTGCGTCTTGGTTTGACTCACACCTAAGTAGCTTTGCCCAAGTCGGGTCCCTTCATTGCGGGGCTGCAGACTGTCTGCCCTCCACGATGTTTTATATAACAACATAATATTATCTCTCTGTAACTTTCCCACCTTTGAATGATTGAAGGCAACTTGTAGTGGGTGAGACAAACATGATCGAAAATGCATTTACTCAACGTCAGTGACACAAACCCTTTCTGATGGCGAATTATTACTCTTATCTTATAACTGCCTTTTGGCTATATCTGCCGTTGTATTGGTTGGTGGAGCATATGTGTCGACCTCATGCGGGTGGTAGCTGGCGGGAGGATCTGAGGAGACTCTCAAGGCTGCGGCCGAAAGCTGCACAACGTGGGACCCCATTCCCTTGAGGTGAGCAGTAGTCTCATGACACGCTCTGCGGCTAGTAGCCGTGCTGATCATGCAATTGGTGGTGATGCCATACACTTACATCACGTCTGCAGGAGCGGCGGTCTGGCAGGTGGTGGCGCTCACGGAGGGTTTACAGCCAGTGTGCCTATTTGCCTAAACCGTGTGACGTACATTCACTGTGGCTGGATTCGTTCGTATTCTGTATGGCGTTTACACGCATTGACATGCGCGACTTCGGTCGATGTTTGTGCTTACGCACTAACAAGGGGCCAAGCCTCTTTTACTGGTTCGCCAGTTATTTTGCTGTGGACTACGGTCCAGTTCCCGAATTAGCGTTTCCTTCGGGGGGAGTGCATCAAAATGGTTGGCGCTCACCGTGCACGGCGTGTGTGGGGCCGTGTACCTCCCCTACATTTTTGTAAATAAATGTAGGAGAGCGAAGCCCTTGTATCGGGTATTTTTGTATAAATATATTGTGAGCCTTTTCCAAGCGGGAAGGGATTAATAATAATAAATTAATAATGTAAACCTGATACAAGTGGAATAGGGACGTTTTATGTTCTTAACCTTTTTCGAGCCCTGTCTTCGTGAACGGGGTTCACTTAGCTTATTAGGCACTACCAACAGCTTTCAATTGCTCTAGTGAATATTCATTCTTCCAAAAGACACCTAAAAGAACTAAGTTACAAACAAACACAACGTAAATAAGGGTCCTAACTAAGACGATCACGCCAAAAGATTACAAACGGCCTATTATTAAACCTTTAGAGAGATCATTTTAGAAAGGTCTAAACATAGTTTATTAATCCTGGTCACATATATATAATGTTATTGAAAAGGGGATATTTTTAATATTATAAAATTTTTATTTTGCAATACAATAGAGGGGGGGGGGGGTTTGTTACAATATGTTCGTATAGTTTCTTCTGTAGAAAACCGATATAAAATGCGTTGAAAAGCGCGATGGGATTTTTGGACTTCGATACACAAGTACATTTGCCTAACATCTACAAAGAAAGCGATGCGATAAACTCTAACGTTTAATAAAATATTAAAAATGTCTCTTTGTAAATTTTGCCCGGTGTGCAAAATGTCATTCAAAGAAATATCGTTATCCGACTTAGCACTAGCGTCTAAAACGATGCGCAACTTCATTGTACTTTTATCATTCCGTACGACATGGTGATGCGGAAAATAAAAAGAAGGCTGTATACAATCATTATCAGAAACAGCGGATAAAATACCCTTATTAATATATTCCCGTATAACAACATTGTATTGATCGCGAAGATCGGGATATTTGTTAAAGCGTTTTTCCAAAAGTAAGAGGCGTTTTTTTGCATTCATTAAAGAGTCACCCAATATGTCGGGCCTTTTCTTAAATGGCAGGGCGACCACATACCGTCCGTCGTTTTGGCGGTAAGTAGTAGAAGTGTTACGAACTTGAGGTTCGTGACAGTAAAAATTGCCGATAAAATTACCTAAATTAACACTTTAATTTACTTTACACAAATTAAAACTTAAAACACTAATAATTAAACACACTAATTCACATAATTCCGCTCCGAGGCTTCGCTCGTATCGCCAATTAAATACTACCTCGATCGCATCTTGCAGCGCCTATTTATATAAATTAGCAAAATATCCAGAATGTTCAAGTAAACACACGCAAGGTACCGAGAGTTCGAGTTTTAAACTTCAAGAAGTTTAGTTCTTTGGTTCGAGACTAGATGGCGCCAGTGCGGCCAATTTGAGCGCGTAACACTGCCCCCTCCTAAGACATGCTCGTCCCGAGCATTATCGGCCCCATAATAACGCGCTAGGCGATCCACATGGACGATCTTAGGAGTCCCTCTTGCGCCTTTCTGTATCCGGTAGGTTACATCGTTGATCCTGGTCACAATCCGGTACGGGCCGTCCCATTTAGCTTGAAGCTTAGGAGATTTCCCTTTGCTGCGGACTGGATTGTGCAACCACACAAGTGAACCTTCGTCGAACCCTTTGTTGTTCATTTTGCGGTCATACCGGGTTTTCATCTTTTCAGACATTTGCTGGCCCGATTGTCTGACGTGCTCATAAACGTCATTCATTTTGTTCCGCAAGTCATTTGCATAATCGGTTATACTGCGTGGAGCATCAGGTAGTATCCCGGTGATCAGGTCTGCAGGCAGCCGTAATTCTCTTCCAAAGTTTGCAAAAGCTGGTGTCACTGCTGTACTTTCGTGAACAGCGCTTCGATATGACAACAAAAACGGTTGTATGTGCTTGTCCCAATCTCGTTGCCGATTGTCTACAACTTTTGCTAGGTACCTCTCCAATGTCTGATTAAATCGTTCTACCATTCCATCAGATTGCGGGTGATAAGAAGTCGTTCTTGTTTTATGAGTACCCATAACTCGGCAAGTTTCCTGGAATATTTGAGACTCAAAATTCCTTCCTTGATCGCTGTGAATCTCTAAAGGTACACCAAAACGACAGAAGACTTTATGAACTAGCTTATCAGCAACTGTTGAAGCTTCTTGATTTGGAATGGCGAAGACTTCTGGCCACTTAGTGAAGTAATCCATCACAACCATGAAATACTTGTTACCACTTTCACTCTCCGGAAACGGTCCCGCCACGTCAATGGCTATTCTCTCCGATGGTGCACCAACATTGTACAACTTCAATACTACTACGAGTCTGAGGTCCCTTTACAGCCGCACAACTTGTACATTTGCGACACCAGTCCTCGACATCGTTTCGACAGTGGACCTAGTAAAACCGTTCTCGGATCTTCAGTAGAGTTCGTTTAACTCCCAGATGGCCTCCTGAATAATCATTATGGTACAGCTGTAGAACATCCGGTACTTTAGCTTTAGGGACAACCATTTGTGAATGACAGCTGTCTCCCCGAACATTTTCCCATTTACGGCACAGAACTCCATCCTGAAGCAGCAAGCTGTCCCACTGGGCCCAATAGCTTTTAGTGGTCGAACTCATCGCTGAGACGTCGCTCCACTTGGGCTTGGGAGCACTGGCCTTCATCCTTTCCAGGATCGGCTTGATGTCCGGATCTTCCTGCTGTGCATGTCGTAGGCTGTCCTTCCACTCGTTGCTAAGGTGGTCTGCCCTGAGCATCCTCACGGATACCACTTGCTTACTCTCTTGCCTAGTACAATGTTAGCAATCTTCAGGACAAGGTCTTCGTGATAATGCATCTGCGTTGCCATGAGATTTCCCGTTGCGATGTTCGATCTCAAAGTCGTATTCCTGCAGTAGTTCAATCCATCTCGCAACTTGTCCTTCTGGATTTTTAAACTGCAATAGCCATTTTAGTGCAGCATGGTCAGTTCGTAAGTGAAATTTTCGCCCCAGAAGATATTTGCTAAAATGCTGCAACGACTTTACTACAGCTAGCAATTCGCGTCTTGTGACACAATAGTTCCTTTCCGGTTTTGACAACGACTTGCTGAAGTACGCTATCACGACCTCTTGGTCACCATTCCGTTGAGACAACACACCGCAAAGTCCTATATCACTTGCGCCTGTGTCAACTATAAATTCTTTGCTTAAATCAGAGTATCACAAAATAGGTGTTTTGCACAGACGGTCCTTGAGCTCCTGGAATGCGATATTACAACTTTCATCCCAGCAGAAATGTCGCTTCTCCTCGGTTAGCTTATGCAGAGGTTTGGCTATATCTGCAAAGTTCTTCACAAATCGCCTGTAATAGGAGCACAAACCCAAAAATGCTTAAACCTGCGTCTTGTCTTTTGGAACCGGCCAATCCTTTACAGCTGCGATTTTCTCCGGATCCGCGCCTTATACCTTCTTCCGACACTACATACCCCAAAAAGTTGACATGCCGTTTGAATAGTGAACATGTCTTCGGACTCAGGTTGAGATTGGCACTCTGAATCTTCATGAGCACGCGTCCCAGGTTTTCAAGGTGTTCCTCAAACGTACGGCCCACGATGATGATGTCATCCAAGTAGACCAGACAGGCATCGCCAATTAGCCCGGTAAGTACAAGTTCCATCAGTCTTTCAAACGTTGCTGGAGCATTGCACAACCCAAACGGCATTACTTTGAATTGCCACAGACCCTTTCCCGTCGAGAACGCAGTTTTCTCCTTGTCCTTAGGGTCAATTTCAACTTGCCAATAGCCACTTTTTAGATCCAGCGTGCTAAACCATTTTACTCCTGTAAGCATGCCCAGCGTGTCATCAATTCTTGGCAAGGGATAGCTGTCCTTCTTTGTAACGTCGTTCAGACGGCGGTAATCAACACAAAACCGCATGCTGCCATCCTTCTTCTTTACCAGCACCACGGGTGAACACCATGGACTAGATGAAGGTTCAATAACACCATCCTTCACCATTCCCTCAATCATGGTTTCCACTTCTTTTTCACGTGCTACCGGCAATCTTCTTGGCCGCTGACGGATAGGCAATTCCGCTCCTGTGTTTATTTTGTGTTGAACTAAGCCAGTCTCTCCTATGTCAGCATCGTTTGACGAGAATACATCGGCGTGCTTGAGTAACAACTTCTTCGCCTTGACCAATTCGTTAAGGGAGAGAACACTGCGACAGTCTTCCATAAGTGTGGTCACTCTCGTTTCTGAATTCTTGCTGGGGTTCCACTCGATATATATTGGCACTGACGTACCCAATCCACTTCCTCACAAGTGCCAACCAGTGTGCCTTTTTCTATAATCTTTTCCCGGTCGCAAAGGTTCAGCACACGTATTCTTGAGATGTCAGTGGTTCTGACCAAGGTTCGAGCTACTTTCCATGGAAGGTCATTGTTTACCCTTTCCACAAGTACACAACGGTGAGCTTGCCCAGCGTTTCGGGGAAGACTAACCGGAACAATCGTTTCCGATCTCGGCGGAAGAACAATCTTCTTAATGCTGTACACGTTCCCCGGTAACGCACCTTCCATAAAAAGTTCCTCCTGTCCACATTTCAAAACACCTTGCTTAACGTCGATCTCACAACAATTATTCCTCATAAAGTCTAGGCCTAGGATGCAGTCGTCCATTATATCAGCCACGATGACATTATGCAGGTAGATCAAGTTGCCAAGCGTCAACTCCATCTCCTTCTCTCCACGGACGGGTATACGCTGACCGGTGGCTGTTACCAAGTTAATGCGTTCTCGGTTGTATGCGGAGTCCCCAATGAACTGGCTTATAAGTTGGGAACTAACAACCGTACGAGAGGCTCCAGTGTCTATGGTCAGTTTACACGGCATTCCGTTGACCTCGCCCTTGATGATTAGACTGTTCCCATCATGGGTTTGTGAGATCGAGATCCTTGGGGCTCTTTTAACATCAGCCAGCACCTGCCCCGCAGTTCTGGCTTTTACTCGTTTCCCTGCTGCTGCTGAGCGGTGCTGTGGGCCGCACTACCCTCCTGGGATCGTTCACCTTCCCTTTCTAGGGTTCGCTTAGGGCAGCTGGATCGAAGATGGCCCTTTTCCCCACAGCCATAGCACCTAGGGCTGTATCCTTTGTTGCGGTCGCGAACTGTAGCTGCTGCAACCTCCCTGACGCGGTGGGAACGATGATCCTGCCGCACGGCTTCCACCTCCAGTGCATGGGCCAAGGCGTCCTTAAGCGTCTCGTGATGCTCGAGCCTCACAGCAGCTCTGACTTCCAGGTCGCGGATGCCGTCGATGAATGTCTGCACCAGGTTCCCTTCAATGAGCGCAGGTACAGACTGGTATGCTTTTCGAACCATCTTCTCCACCTCAAGGGCCCACTGCTGCAGGTTTTCATTGCTGCGTTGCACGCGATCTTTAAGCTGCGCGCGAAAGACGTGTTCCAGGTGAGCGTCACCATATCTCGCCTCCAATGCCTCAAGGAGCTGCTCGTAGGTCACTTTCTTACCGAGAGCTTCCAACACGGTTAAGGCTTGGTCGCGCAGGCCTAAGGTGAGTGCAGTCATGGCCTGGATTTTATTCCAGCCGTTTGCCTCCATGACGGCCTCGAACTGGATTTTGTAGGCCGACCAGGAAGAAGTACCGTCGAACGGTGGTAGCTTGAACCCACGTAGCGAAGGTGTAGTAGCTACTGCGGGGGCTGCAATTCCATCTCCAAGTTTGAGTTCACCCAGCGTTTTCTTAACTTGGTTGATTTGGGTCTCATGTTCTTCGATTCGGGTTTCAGCTTCCGACAGGCGGTTGTCATGTTGAGCAACCCTATCCTTCACCTCCCTTATCTCTTTCCCAAAGGTAGCGTGAAGGTCCTTCATGAGGAGCATCTGCTCTTCCAACCGAAGAGCCTGTTCCGCCTGCTGATCTTCCAACCGACTGGCCTATTCCTCCTGTCGGCGGGCCTGTTCCTCCTGTCGGCGGGCCTGTTCCTCCTGTCGGCGGCCCTGTTCCTCCTGTCGGCGGACCTGTTCCTCTTGTCCGCTCGGCAGCTGCTCTTTTAACTGACGGACCTTTTCCTCCTGTCGGCGAGCCTGCTCCTGCAGCATCACCATCAGACCACCTAAGTCGGGTGCTGCAGATGTAGGAGCTACTGACGGTCCTGCAGCCGGCGACTGGCCCTCCGACGTCTGCGGCGTTGCACCACCAAATCTTCTTTGGTCCGTCTCCTGCTGGCGTTGACTTCGGTTACGGACACCCTCCGTTTCCTCCTTAGGTAAAATCGGCATAATTTTATCCCACTTCTGACACCAATTGTTACTAGCTTGAGGTTCGTGACAATAAAAATTGCCGATAAAATTACCTAAATTAACACTTTAATTTACTTTACACAAATTAAAACTTAAAACACTAATAATTAAACACACTAATTCACTTAATTCCGCTCCGAGGCTACGCTCGTATCGCCAATTCAATACTACCTCGATCGTATCTTGCAGCGCCTATTTATATAAATTAGTAAAATATCCAGAATGTTCAAGTAAACACGCGCAAGGTACCGAGAGTTCGAGTTTTAAACTTCAAGAAGTTTAGTTCTTCGGTTCGAGACTAGATGGCGCTAGTGCCGCCGATTTGAGCGCGTAACAGAAGTATAAATGTCTTCACATTCCTGCTCATCACGGCTCAAATATATTTTTTGCGGAAGTTCTTCAATTTTCCAAAATTTTTCCATTATATCATTAAGACAATTTTGATTTAAATTTGTATCGTAAGAACAGGAAACAAATGAACGCGGGGAATGATGTGATATAGCGACTTCAGCATCACCCATAATAATATATCCGAGTGATGTTTCTATAGCACTAGGCCATTGCGAATGAATTAAGTTTTCAGGCGACAAAAGTTTTATGTAGGTATTAACCCCCAATAAAATATCTATAGACCCAGGTTGATAAAAATGATCATCTGCTAAGCGTATTTTATCTAAATAGCGAATTTTTGAAACATCTACTATCGAATCTGGCAACTGACCCGTGATGATCGGAACAACTAATGGTTCAATATGATAAAATTTGTTATCATTAAAACGAGACGTGAACTGCAGTGAAGTGACTCCTAAAATCTTTTGGGACACACCACCGATCCCGTGTACTTCGGTAAAACGATTTTTATTCGAAACGGAAAGAAATAAACGTTTACAACATCCTTCGTAATATAGTCGCTTTGGGATCCGGGGTCAACTAAACACCGAATAAAATGTTCATTGTCGTATTTATCTACGACCTTTATTTTTGCAGTCCCCAATAAAGTAGTATAGCGCGGGAGAGTACTATAATCGCGAGAAATATTACATGAAGAGGTAAGTGTTTTTTCATTTTCCTCCGTATTCGAATTGTGAGCGACAGAAGAATTTACATTATTATCGTTAACTGCGCGGTAATTAATCGAATGCGCGCTGCATGCATTAGCGTTACGCGTCTGCCCAACCTCTGAGTGTAACGTATTGCTACTACGAAAAGCAGTCTTAGAGCCATTCTGATTCGGGTCAGAATGAATTAAAGAATGGTGGCGCCGCGCGCAGTATATACACTTACGCTTCGATTTACAAAAAGAAGTCGAGTGTTTATTACTTAAACAATTAATACAACAATTGTTTTGTTTAATAATATCGTAACGTTGTTGTGTATTTAATTTTAAAAAGCGTGGACAAACATACAAGTGTTCATGATCATTTGATTTACAAAAGATACATGAGTGCGAAGGATCTGTATTAATAAATGTTTTACTAAATTTATTTGAAAGTGATTTGTTTCGATTATTATTGGATGTAGATAAAGTATGCGAATTATTAAATGTATGGCATATAGCCCTATTCTGTTCGTATAAAAATTGTACTAAAGAGGCGGTATGCTAATTGTGCGACAAGACATTTCGAATGAATTAACAGTGTCATGGTCTAATTTTCTAAGTGCAATATTTAAAAACAAAAAATCAGCTAAGTCCTCAATTTTTAATTGCTTTAGAGCATTAATTGAAGCATCAAATTTGTCCATAAATTTATGATAACCTCCGGTTGTGTTTGCGTTCACCTGTGTTAAATCCAATAGTTGGTTAATATACGTAGATGCGAGTGTGCGTTCGTCATTATATCTTCCTAAAAGCGCATTCCAAATAATGGAATAATTTTCTGCGGTAGGGGCTAACCCGGCACAAACTGATAACGCCCTGTCACTCAATTTGTTAACCAAATAATAAAAACGTTCGGCATCAGTTAATTGTAAATTGTCGTGAATTAATGTCTTAAATTGTTGATAAAACATGGACCACTGACGTATGTCTCCGTTAAATGACATTAATTCAATTGGCGGAAGTGAAGTTTTTAATTTAGTAGGAAATCTATTTTCTAACGTAACAGTGGAAGGCGATGTGAATATTTTCGTAATTTGGCACTTAATACGACTATATAAATCTTCAAATGAGTTCCAAGCCTCGTAATCAACGTCTGCATTAGGGTTTAATTTTAAATGTTTAGTATTATAGTTATCTAGAACTTCTTGAAACTCACTACGTAATTGCTCTATATTCGAAGCGATGCTAAGAAATAAATTCTGCTCGTCCAAGCAATTAAATGCGCCCTTTGAGGTCTCGTAAATTTTTTGTAATCGTTCGTAAATATAATTACGTTTAGCGATAATAATTTTTAAACTAACTTCTTCATCCGAAACCAGTTTAGATTCTTTGCTTCTCGTCGTCATTTTCAACAAACAAATGCGGACTAAAATTATTGCGATAGGTGACGGTAGAATTAGTTAACTGGGGAACGAAGCAATCTCGGGTTACTAGAAAGATGGCGGTTAATCAACAAGAAAAATATCATTAATGGAATAATGAAGCGGTGTGGTATGCGTTACAAAGGTATTATAATACGTGTAATAAGCGATGTGGGACAAATAAATATTGTAGTTAGTATAATTAGAACTACAATTTATTATGATTTAATAGTATATACGTATATAATTTTTTGTAATATATAAAAAAATGAATTTACTTCTCCGGGCCTAAAGGTTAATTTAATCCGGCTCGAAGGACCAAAAAATATATGGTGGATTTGGCGTTTGGCCTTCAACCACCAAACTGCTGGTTCAAATGTATTAAATAATGTTATGCGGTGCGGCTATTAATTTAAATAGAATAGTGGACTGTATATGAGCGCGGTGCGAGCGGTGAATGGAATTTAATTTATTCGTGATACTGCAAATCCCCTAAATTCGGGATATAGGAAGGACGTGAAGGAATGCATGTGCACCCACCTGGACTTCCGCTGATCTGCCTCGTGTCTCAATGGCTGCCGGCTGTCTTCACACTTATCAACTTCACAGATAATCACGAAATATAGCGTTATTGCAAATGTCTATACTTATTACTATATGCTTGTATAATTCAATATCCAAATTACACAAGGGCGGGAGCGATGGTGCGAGATATAAGCGGTGCGGTTGATTGCGTGTCTTCTCAACTTGTGTGAGCCCGTTAACACACGAATGCACATGCTGGGCATAAAGCGGTAGATAGGAAACCGGAAATGAGCTTTGCAGTAATCTTATTGGATAATAATTAACGAATCCCTTATAAGCGTTAAGCGATAGTGCAAAGTGGCGCGAACATATCCTCTATGACGCTAAACATAATCATATATTCTTCAAAATTAGTCTGGGGCGGAATGTACACTACACAACATGTAAATAAGAATCTGTTTCTTAAGTGTATTGTAGCACAGGTTAATTCAAACGCATGATCATCCACGTTAACATTATCCGGTGTATGCACACACAAACCGCGGTGCTGCCACTAAACACGTTCCTCCCTGCTTACGGCCGTCTGTTCGATCGCAGCGTAGTATTTGGTAGCCGGGGGGGGGGGGGGGACGATTTCTGCATCTTGGAATTATGCGTTGAGACCAGTTTCCGTTATCTCAAGTAAATCATATACCGATGACTCAACGAGTGAGAAGAATTGCATTATTTTTGTTCGTAATCCTCTTACATTTTGGTATAATATTTCTGTCGTTTTATTTTTACCAACAAGGTTACGCTCTTTTTTCTTTGTCACGAAAGTTGTAGCCACAGTTTTACGCAGATGTCTTCAGCCCAATTATTAGGTGACATAATACTGTCGGCAATCCTCAATGGTACTCCCAACTTAAATGATGAGTAGCGCCCCCGAGATTTCAGTTCTTCTACTGTGCAATTATTATTACCGCAAATTGAATACAAATGTGCACGCACCTGTTCAACAGTGGTACCCTCCTGTACGTAGTAGAGATGTAGGTACCTCCACCGCTCAGATGCACGAAGCTCAGTTGTTCCAGGTGCAGCCGTTCCACGGAGCACTCCCAGCCGTGATGCCCGTCCAAGTTTCCGTTGCACATGTATCCACTCCTCCTGGTTTTCCTGTTCAAGTGTATCTGTGGTCTCTAGGGTTGCATCAAGATGTATATTTATAAGCGATGCGTCCAACACAGAAGCAAAGGTCGGAGGAGGTGGGGGCGAAGAAGATGTAGTTGTTTTAACTTTAGAAGATGTATAAAGCTTACCAGCATCTTCCTTTTTTTCTGCTGTATGCCTGTTAGATTTTTTACCTTTGTCTTCCCAACATCTAGGTTTAAGGCGGGATTGGCTGATTTTTGCACCGCTACTGTACTACCCCGCGTTGGTGCACTATTGCGTTGATCTACTATTTGGATATTTTTTTCCAATGAATCAATTTTACATTTAAGATGGTGTATTTTATCAAATACTATTGTCTTGAATTCATTAAATTGCTCAGTTAGTAACATGCAAATTTTCGTTGTTAAGCGTGATTCGAATTCGTCCTGAATTTGTTTAGTTTCCTGCACTACAGGGGCCATATTATGTGGGTACTGGTCGGGCTTTATAACCCTTGTTGCCTGGCTCTGTCTATTACGGAAGGTGACATTATCGGAGCCATACATCGATACATCTAAGCATTCATTTAAAACACTCACATCATGGTTTAGCTGTTGACGCACCGGTGTATGGGTATTATCGTTTTTGGGAACTTTGCGACATTCAAAACATATCCATGTCTTCTTAAATTCAGTCGTCAGCGTAGTAAATACCTCTGTAGCAAAATTGGCACATAAATTATCATAATATTGCTTGCACTTAGTGCATCTCATAAATGCTCCGTCTTCCTTAATTACGCCGTGGCATCCCGCGCAGCTCATCTCGCGTGACGTCATCTCAGTCACCACACACTGCTCGAAACACTCGTCAATCTTCGACAGCAGCCGACCGTAGGCGAAAACTGTGACTTACAAGAATAATAATAGAATAATAGAAGCGCACTGCGGGTTGTCTTAGGTCAGGTTCTTAACGTTCAAATTATAAATTTTTAAAATGTATTTGATTATATCTTTGATGTTTCAACACGAAATGAAAAGCAGATTTCACCACTAGATAGCACAGTTATCTGGCTTCAACAATATTATAAACACGACACCTCAGATATACTTTATAACACCACTTGGCATTTTTTTTTGCGGAGACATTCTACACAGATGTTTACCGTACCCGTCCCCTGTTTATATATTTGAACTTTGTATCCTGGATACAATTGTTCTTCTTTCAGTTTAAAAAACGTTGCCCTCGTATTAGGCTATTTTCGTATCCTGTGGTCTTTTCGGTGGAGTTTTACACGCACAAACTGTATGTAAATAAACATCAAGAAAATTGTAGCGGCGGTGTAAGAATACTATATCCACTAGCTCACATCTTTCTGCCGGCGTCGAAAGAGGCGACAGAACAGAATAAACTGAAACAAGAGATGGTCAGCAACTTTTCAAAAACCAATCTAAAAAATGCTTGACAACTATGACAAAGTCGAAAAAGGTAATCTAAGGGGGAGGCCACTGTTGAGCATACTCTACAGTACACTTTTATAGCATTAATGGAAAAACATCCAGGCTCAGAACAATTAATAACTTGTAGCTATACTAATATGTACTGCCGGCATAAGAGAATCCATCATCCCATTTTTTTTCACATTGTGACGGCTCAATATTATTATTAATAATTAAATCCAATATAAAGGGGCGTCAAAAATAGTCTTAAAAGATATATATTAAGCAATTAAGTTAAATTAATAAACATAAAGTTAATATATTTCAGACATTATCCCAATAACATAGTAAATTAAAGGCAAAATTATTGTTTTTCGTAATAAATAACTTTATTTAAAAACTTGAAAAAAATATTTAAATAAGATAAATAATAGAAATACAAGTCAAAAATATTATAAAATTAAGTTAAATAACGTTTATAAGATAATTAGAAAATTTGTTAAAAATTGTTTAAGTCATGGGAGGTGTTCATGTATAAAAGAAAATTTTCCTAAGTTGTGGAAGGAGTTCACGTATAAAAGAAATTTCCTAAGTTGTGGAAGGAGTTCACGTATAAAAGAAAATTTTCCCTAAGTTATTGAAGGTGTTCATGTATAGATGTCTTGTATGGATGAGCTGCCGGAGATACATTCCTGCAGTTGTACATATACAATAAATATCTTGTGAGACTTATTTCTTTGTGAATGTGTTATAAGCTAGTGCAAAACCCTCTCATCATCATCAATATAGGGAGGCCTGTGCCCAGCAGTGGGACGTATGTAGACTATACCTTATGTTTTGTGCAATTTTTTTAACCATTGAATCTACATATAATAAGCGTAATAATTATTAACCCCACTTTCCATTTATTATACCAAAAAAAATGTTTACAAATTGACAATGTGAAACATTATCATTACTAACTGACAAAGCTAAACATTATCATTACTTATTGACAATGTGTAACATTATCTTAAATCTGCTAGGAGTAAAAGTATTCTGTACATTATTGTTGTGACTTTTTTATTTTTATTTAACTGGCTTCACGGTTCTGGGTATTCCAGCCCTTCTGAGCCATTGTTGTGTACGTTATTATAGTACTCTTATTAGTTTGTGTTGCGAATACTACGTTATACCACAGATGATGTTAACACTAATATCACAATTATAAGGTTATGTCGCGCTTTAACGACAACGTAATATTAACAAACGCATTGTCAGTTGCGTTTCCCATAACGGTGTTTGATTTGTGCACTTATTGAATTTTTTTTTTCTTTCTTTTACTTAAACCTTGATATTATTAATCCTCTTTTTTATTTTCTATTTAGTAGTAAAGTGTTGTAAGATAATGTACTTAAACTGTATTTATAAAAACACTCAACTGGCAGGTGGACACAAAATTTTTTATTTTTTTTATTTTTATTCGTTTTTTTTGTTTGTTCTTAATTTTAGGAAATTTATTACCTTATTTTTTAATTGTATTTTACTTATTGTACGTTATATTTTTCACATATAAACATTAATAGTTATTTTGTAATGTCATTCTTAGACATTAGTAGTGATACTGAAACTGCAGATAGTGATGATGGCAATATCCCTAGCTTACAGCCTCTCTCTGAAATACTAGCTTCACAATTTTCTGATGTTCCCAATAATTTCAACGTCGTCCACATTAATGCCCAAAGCATTCCGGCTCACTTTTCAGATATGCTGGCTACCTTTGATTCTAACGATATTCATGCTATTCTAGTTTCTGAGTCATGGCTTAAGCCTTGTCTTCCTTCCACAAATTATTCTTTACCTGGCTTTCACCTCATAAGAAATGATCGTACTGTTGGCGGTGGTGGAGGTGTGGCAATATATCTCCGTGCGTATATTCCCTTTTCTGTTGTTGATATGTCATCTCAACCAACTCCGCTTAATGCAGGTGAACATCTTTTTATTGAGGTGAAGCTTAGTCACACGAAAATTTTGTTGGGGGTATATTACTGTCCTTCATCTCGAATTGACTTCTTCACTTCCTTCGAAAATATTTTAGAAAATGTATCCTCTTATTCGCACACGATCATTATGGGCGACTTTAATACTTGTCTGCTTAAACAAGACTCACGTTCATCCTCTCTTCGATCTATAGTAAATTCCACTAATCTCTCTATTTTACCTTTAAATTCTACTCATCACTTTCCTAATGCTACTCCGTCATTGTTCGACCTTATCTTTGTGTCCTCTTCTGAACTCGCTGTTAAGCATGGTCAGTGTTCAGCGGATGCCTTCTCTTACCATGATCTTATATTTCTCTCTTATAATGTCCGGCCACCTAAAATTAAGTCTAAGCTTCTTCTGCAACGCAGTTTTGGTGGTATGAATATACAAAATCTTTGCGAAGATGCTTCCAACATTGATTGGTCAGCCGTTTTAAATGCAGAATCAGTTGACGATAAAGTTGCAATATTTACGACTTACCTCACCTGTCTCTATGATAAACATGCACCAGTTCGCGTAATTAAAATGAGACATCACCCTTCACCATGGCTGACTGATGAAATAAAATCCATTTTAAATAAAAAAGCTGCAGCCAAACAAAATATAAATGTAGGCCTACATCTATAAACTGGGAAAAATATGTCACTATTCGAAATCACTGCAATAGGGTATGTAGGGATGCTCAGCGCCACTATATCCATAAATCAGTACAAATTGGTGATGCGGCTAAAGTCTGGAGGTTTCTTAGATCAATGGGGGTTGGAAAGTCTCGTAATAATGTACTCTCCAAAGATTTAAATATTGATTTACTAAATCAGTTCTTCTCATCCTCGTCCAACTTAAATGGGACTACAAAATTTAACACATTAAATTTTCTTTCATCGCTTCCAACTCCTGATCATCCACCTTTTGTCTTAAATCAATTTTCTGCTTGTGATGTTAAGATCTCTCTCTCTCTCTATCCATTACTTCGAATGCAATCGGCAGCGATTGTATCAGCCGTAATATGATCCTTCCGATTCTTGACATAATCATCCCAATACTTTGCCATATCCTAAACTCCTCGATTTCTAGTGGTGTTTTTCCAACAACTTGGAAAGACGCTCACATCATACCGTTGCCTAAAAAACCTAACCCTACATCTTTTTCGGAATATCGTCCTATATCTATTTTGCCATTCCTGTCCAAAGTTCTCGAATGCTTGATATATAATCAGCTCAATGCTTTCCTCCACAATCATTCCCTTCTAAATCCTCTACAATCTGGTTTTCGCCCTGGGCATAGTACTGCTACAGCTTTAGTCAATATTACGGAAGATATTAGATCTGCAATGGAAAATGGCAAGTTAACCATCCTTTCTCTGTTAGATTTTAGCAATGCCTTTAACTCAGTTGATTTTGAAATTTTACTGGGTATACTTAGCTCTCTTAACATATCTCCAACAGTGATTGATTGGTTTCGAAGTTACCTGTCTGGGCGCCGGCAATGTATTCGCATTGATGACACATTTTCTTCTTGGTGTGATACCATTGCTGGCGTCCCGCAGGGTGGCGTACTATCTCCCTTACTTTTCTCAATTTTTATTATTTCTATAGCCACTAAGATTACTTCGTCCTACCACCTTTACGCAGATGATCTTCAAATATATACTCATGTTTCTCCTAGTGGATTAGATGTAGCTATTAGCAACATAAACAGTGATCTTGAGCAAATATCAGATTGGGCAAAAACATATGGCTTGAAGATTAACCCCCTAAAGACTCAGGTAATTATCATCGGAAGTTCGTATATGATTGGAAAATCTAACATATCTCAAGCACCTCAAGTTGTTTTTAATGGAAACTTTATTCCTGTGAGTGAAAAAGTCAAGGACTTGGGAATTTATATTGACAGTAACCTATCATGGGGTCCTCAAATACAGGAGGTTAGTCGTAAACTCTTTGCAGCTGCCCGATCGTTGAACAGATTAAGGAACTTTCTACCTACTGCCACTAAAATTGCGCTTGCTCAATCTCTTCTTCTCCCAATTGTGGACTATGCAGATGTCAGCTATCTTGATCTCACTGAGAAGCAACTTGATAAACTTGAGCGTCTTCAAAACTTTTGTATAAGATTCATATTTGGTTTGCGCAAATATGATCACGTATCTTGTTTTCGTAATAAGCTCAAGTGGCTTCCTATCCGTCTTCGCCGGAATGCTCATATTCTGTCACTTCTTTACAATGTTCTCTTTAATCCTTCCTATTTTTCTTATCTTAAGGATCGTTTTGAATTCCTTCACTATTCCCATTCGAAAGTTTTGAGATCATCAGAGAATTTTACATTAAAAATGCCTGCCCATAACAGCAAATTTATGGACAGGTCGTTTAGTATCCAAGCAGTCCGTCTATGGAATGCCCTACCTCTGTCAGTGAGACGCGCCCAGTCTTTACCTGTTTTTCAGAAACTTGTACACAGTCACTATCTTAATCTTTGAGTTCGTGCCATTTATATATGTAGTATAAATTCGTATTTTTTTTTGTATTTATTTGTTGTCTATTTCTAATTATATTATATAAAATATGGATATTTTTATGAATATTGTTTCTGCATCACCAAACCACACAATTTACTATTTTTTGCGATCCTGTCTTTCCCAAATTTGTCTGGAAGAAATCGCTTTTAGCGATAAGACCGCCTATTATGACACTATTTTTTTTCTTCTTCTTTCGTTTATGTATTGATTTGGTGTACAATAAAGAATTATCTATCTATCTATCATATATATATGGGGTGGTCGGGAGCCCGACTGCCTGAAGTACTGTAGCACAATGACTAGTCCTATATTAGGGACTTATGATATTAAACTCAATGATACAAAAGCAATACAATAGAAGGTCTCCATGATGAATTTGCATTACAATAGTAGGGTCGTGGGTTCGAACCCTATATGTGAATGACTTATGAAAGTAAGGTCTATGATTCAAAAGCAATACTATAGAAGGTCTCTGTGATTAATATGCATTACAATAGTAGGGTCGTGGGTTCAAATCCTATATATGAATGACTTATGAAAGTAAGGTCTATGATACAAAAGCAATGCTATAGAAGGTCTCTATAATTAATATGCATTACAATAGTAGGGTCGTGGGTTCGAATCCTATATATACATGACTTATGAAAGTAAGGTCTATGATACAAAAGCAATATTATAGGAGGTCTCCTTGATGCATAAGCATTGTATGGGGTGGTCGGGTGACTGACTGCTCCTAGTACTGTAGCAAAATGACTAGTCCTTATTAGGGACTTGAAAAGGAATATTATAGTGGCGTGTGCGCTGCTTCACGAGCAATTGGTCCGAGGTAAACTTGGACTCGCTAACCGATGTGTCCTAGACATATCATCTTAGTGCCAGTGGTAAGCGGGTTTGTTGTAGCAATACGGCTTTCCCGTGGACATCGCACACCCATACCATTTGTGGGCGGCGTAGTAGCGCATAGCGATGCGTCGTCTATATTTCGGATTGGGATGATGAGTGTGTTTGGTAGCACTTTTAAGTGTAACAGGCATACTCAACTTCATGTCTTAGTGCATTAGCGCTATGATACGTGGAGTTTTGTTCATTGGCGTCTTAGTAGCGTGCTACTATGATACTTTGGTGATATTTTTTATATAACAACAATCTTAGTGCCGGTGGTAAGCGGGTTTGTTGTAGCAATACGGCTTTCCCGTGGACATCGCACACCCATACCGGTTGTAGGCGGCGTCGTAGCGTATAGCGATGCGTCGTCTATCTTTCGGGTATGGATGATGAGTGTGTTTGGTAGCACTTTTAAGTGTAACAGGCGTACTTAGCTTCATGTCCTAGTTCATTAGCGCTATGATACGTGGAGTTTTCTTCATTGGCGTCTTAGTAGCGTGCTACTATGATACGTTGGTGATATTTTTTATATAACAACAATAAAAACTTTGTTACCAAAATCGATAGGAGTGATGTGGGTGTATTGTGAGGGGGCGCCACCCGTATGATAGTTGCATTGATGCTTACTGCTGCTTGCGGTATTGCGTCTTGTGATGGATCTGCGGGTGTGCTGCGCTTGATTCGACGCACTCTTGTGGTTCTAGTCGATGGAGGTATGCGGGTGGTGATGTCTGCTGGAATGTATGGGGGACCTTGGGATGGTGTAAGCCCGACGATAGTCGTATTGATGCTTGTTGCGTTCTGCAGCATTGCGTCTCTGCGATGGTTGTTTGGTGGGACGCTATTCTCAATGGAGCTCTCTGCGTCTTGGTTTGACTCACACCTAAGTAGCTTTGCCCAAGTTGGGTCCCTTCATTGCGGGGCTGCAGACTGTCTGCCCTCCACGATGTTTTATATAACAACATAATATTATATCTCTGTAACTTTCCCACCTTTGAATGATTGAAGGCAACTTGTTGGTGGGTGAGACAAACATGATCGAAAATGCATTTACTCAACGTCAGTGACACAAACCCTTTCTGATGGCGAATTATTACTCTTATCTTTTAACTGCCGTTGTATTGGTTGGTGGAGCATATGTGTTGACCTCACGCGGAGGATCTGAGGAGACTCTCAAGGCTGCGGCCGAAAGCCGCACAACGTGGGACCCCATTCCCTTGAGGTGAGCAGTAGACTCATGACACGCTCTGCGGCTAGCAGCCATGCTGATCATGCAATTGGTGGTGATGCCATACACTTACATCACGTCTGCAGGAGCGGCGGTCTGGCAGGTGGTGGCGCTCACGGAGGGTTTAAGGCCAGTGTGCCTATTTGCCTAAACCGTGTGACGTACATTCACTGTGGCTGGATTCGTTCGTATTCTGTATGGCGTTTACACGCATTGACATGCGCGACTTCGGTCGATGTTTGTGCTTACGCACTAACAAGGGGCCAAGCCTCTTTTACTGGTTCGCCAGTTATTTTGCTGTGGACTACGGTCCAGTTCCCGAATTAGCGTTCCCTTCGGGGGGGAGTGCATCAAAATGGTTGGCACTCACCGTGCACGGCGTGTGTGGGGCCGTGTACCTCCCCTACATTTTTTTTAAATAAATGTAGGAGAGCGAAGCCCTTGTATCGGGTATTTTGTATAAATATATTTTGAGCCTTTTCCGAGCGGGAAGGGATAATTAATAATGTAAACCTGATGCAAGTGGAATAGGGACGTTTTATGTTCTTAACCTTTCGAGCCCTGTCTTCGTGAACGGGGTTCACTTAGCTTATAAGGCACTACCAACGGCTTTCAATTGCTCTAGTGAATATTCATTCTTCCAAAAGACACCTAAAAGAACTAAGTTACTAAACAAACACAACGTAAATAAGGGTCCTAACTAAGACGATCACGCCAACATATTACAAACGGCCTATTATTAAACCTTTAGAAAGATCATTTAGAAAGATCAAAACATAATTTATTAATCCTGGTCACATATATATAAGTTTTATTATAAAGGGGAATTAATTATACTTAATATAATAATATTTTTATACATATAGAGGGGGGAGAGCGTTACAACGTGTATCGTAAAAGGTAATCATGGGATATGCCAAAAAGTTCTTATGGCTTCCGAGAGATGGCAGTATAACCAACGCAGCGTCAAGTATGGTATTACTATTGTCAATTCATCAGCCCCGGGAAAAAATTTCTTGGAGGCCAAATAAACACTTAAACATTGTGGGATTGTAAACCTGCTGCCCCGCACTACCGCAACACATCGCTCAACCACAGAGCTTCCAAACTTCCTCCAGTGAAGTGAAAAGCTGCTTTTTTGAATTAATTTTTAGGAATCCTCATAAGACATCTCATACAGAAATTAGCTTATTCGTGGCGCGCTACAAATTCCGATAGACGGTTGGTATAATTAACTTTAATCATAAGTTACTACAATACATACAATGTATGTGAACAAGTAAAATAAACCAATAAATTTATTACAAACTAAATATCGACTTAATTTTGATAACTTCTTAAATACATTGTAGCCGTCACTATATTTTTATATTGCCGTGTAGTAACGGTTTGATCGCATTGTCGTGAAGTGGCGGTGTAAGAATATCCACTATCCCATATCATCCCGTGGCTGTAAGAGTATAGTAAGAGGCAATAGAGAGAAAATATTCAGGAGAATCTGCCAAATAACGACTAAAAATAAACATTGCAGTTGCCAACCAGCTTGCAGATGTCCCACCTATTAAGAAACGAAATGCAGATGTTGTGTTGCAGTCGTCTCGTCAAGTCGCCGGTTTAAATATTTTAAGTCTGGCCTATGCGGGATGGTTATAACGCCATCTATCGGAAGCCTTTCTGTGCCGCTGCATTATGCATACACTGCACATCCACTGCATTGTCTCATATATCTTTTTATTATGTTCGTTCAAATATTACATTCATCGAATCATTTTTCTCGATATATTCCTTACGTGAATAACACGGCTGGAATGTTTTAATAGAAAATAAACAGAAACATAATTCGAATCTTCTATGTCCTACTATAGATTATATGATGATTAAATAGTTTTCACAAATAGCCAATGCTATCTCTACCCATCGTCAACAGAATGTATTTTGTTCACTAGACATTCTAGGAAACCAATTACCAACTACTAAACTTAGCTTTCATCTTCGCCTGCAAAGCAACTATTCCTGCATATTCTGCTTCAATGAAGTTGACAATTCGAGTAAGTCATGATAGTAAATATTTTAATTCAAATCTTAAGGTATTTCATTTGATTCCTGCATATTGATGGTCAAATTAAAATAACTGTTAATCGTAGTCAACATAATTTGAAAAATCATTGTTAATTACTCGTGTTTACTATTCAGAATTGGTTACATTTGCTTGTTACGGAAAGTTAAAGAATTTTAGAATATATTTTTTGTTGTTTTAATATTTGGGGAGCCTTTTTATAATATTAATTAAATTCTATAAAAAAAATAAACTTTCCTAAAATTGATTATTTGCATATTTTTATAAAAATAAATATTTTTAAATAAATTTAAAATTAATTTCTTAAGATTTTATAATTAATTTATTCTTATTCTGTTGTAAAAAAGTATAAAAGTATAAAAAAGTACTCCAATACACTTACCAAGATAATTTATTAGTCGTAAAATAGACGCCATCTTGCCTTGTCCTTGAAATGGTTCTAAAACCGGGCAATAACCGATAAAAAGTATCTAAACGGCAGCAATTGAAGTATTTATCAATTGATTTTCCTTATTATGGGTGATTAAATGAATAATATAGATGTCTTAAATTAAAAGTTGAATTATATGAGGTAAATAATATGCAGTGCCTTTTGTGTCCGACAGTTGTGGAAAGAATTGTAAGGAAATCGAAACGTTTAAAGGATTAAAAAATATTTCGATGACATATGAAGTCCTATAACACGAATTTAAGCAACGCGTCTGATACTTCCTTGCACCAAAAACCCTGTGCCTAAAAGAGAAAAAGCCTGTGCCTAGCAGTGAAACGTATTACTTGTTGAAATACTATCGGCCTAAAAATTTGAATTAATAATTACGTATACCTATTAATTAATTAGAAGTGTATATCTTTAACATCGAAATAACTGCCTGAATAAACTTTATTTTATTTGAAAACTTGAAGTTTTTTTTAACGGTTAATTGATTAGTAAAATAATTGGTTTTAATTGTCTTAAATCGAAATAACGCCACATGAGTTGATTCTATCTAGGCAAAGCCAGCACAGGTCGCTAGATTATAAATAAAGTTATATACACAAAGACCTCTTCTCATTTCATTCATGGTGGCCACATGATTTCAAAGCCGCATCGTCGCCATATTCTGTCGTGATATTAAACGCCAAAACACAAAATTGACGACACGATCGCTTTGTACGATCGCATTTATTATGTCCTTTTGAAGTTTAGAATATTTCTATCAGAACCATAGTTGTTTCTACTCTGAAAATTAATAGAATTGGCTATTTGGTTATGATTTGTATTCAAAATTAATTACAAGTGAAAAAAACTTGGAGGCACTTTATTACATTGTAAAAATCATTATTTCGGTATATTTGATTCCTAATCCTGAGGGTCAAATGAAACGGAAAAAATAGGAAGAATAATACATGGTGCTCCTTACCCTACAACCAAAATTTTTATAATGCAAAAATTATTAATAATAGTCCCCGTCATGCTCAGGACTTGGGGGAGGCCTATGTTCAGCAGTGGACTTGTGAAGGGCTGTAATGATGATGATGAATAGTCCCCGTGGATATAGACTTAACAAAATAATTTCATTTTTAGTAATGCAATTAATTATTTAACAAGGTGTTGAATTGACAAACTTCGATTGTTTTTAAGCTATTGCATAGCTTCTATCGCGGGCCTTGAGTGCGGGGACCGAATCCAGAAATTCCGTAACGAAAAAAACCTCACGCTCCCCACTCCGACGGGCACGGAGGTGTGGCGTTGAAAGCCGTGCATCGTCTAACGTCGTTTCAGTTCGGCAGACTTCGGCACGGTGTTTGTGTGCGTGCGACTAGTCGTATGCGTGTACACTAGCTGCTAACTGAATGATAAAAATTCCTGAATAACCTACATGTATTGTAAGATATTAAAAATATTTTAAACAATATTAACTTCTCATTTATACAATAAGAGAAAAAAAATTGTTTTCTTGTCGGTCACCACGCTCAAAAACTATAACTTGATTTAATATCAAAGACTTAACTGCATAAATAAAATAAATAATTAATTATAATTGCATAAGTTGATAAAAAATGCTATGCAATAGCTTTACCGCGGCAGTCCCCGAGTGCCACACGTCTTTTTTTTCACAAAAACTACAACGAGAGCAAATTTTCCAGAAGTATTATCTTAGCAGTATAGGTATAAGAAAATTTGTAGGGATATATGAATTTATAGAGAAGCATCTATTTTCTTAATCGATGTAAACATGTCACACTTACGAAAGAAAATCCTATTATTAATTAATCCTAATATATGTATCTAGCTTATCAATTTTATTTATTTTAATACTAGTCGTATTTTTACAATAGTGGAACAAACAATATGTAGCTCTTTCCAAAGCAAGATATAACGTAGTTTATGAAAGTTACTATATTTTACAATATTTAGTTGTAAATTTTCTATTTATCTATCTACATAGGAAATAGGAACGAACCTACGCGTCATTGTGATAAAGTACAAAGCAAGCTGCGTAAAGTTGTGAACAATCTGTATTTTACGTGTGTACATGCTGCGAAATAAGGTGCTCATAGAAACTTATCCCGGTCTAATACATAGGAATAGCGTTTCATAGCAAAGATCTCTACTCCGCATTCAAAATATTAAAAATGCAAAACGTTTGCATAATTTATAAACAGATAAATACTTAATTGCAAAATCATCGTAAATATAATGTTGTATATGTATACATATATATTGCTAAAATTTACATCTAATTGTGTATGAATGAAATTTTGCTTCTACCTTGAATGCCTTCCCTACAATGAAATATCAAAATACCTAAATAGATCACCTTTGACAAGCTACAGTTTGTGAATGAAAGGATAAGTATACCACGGAAACAAAGTTTAGTATTCATTATATTTATAAATTGTCAAAACCAAAGCGAGAAGAATTTTATCATAAAAACAAAACTAAAAATAAAAAATAAAATTAAATATCAGAAATTGCTATGTCGCCGAATCGGCTGAAATGTTTGGCACCTAATAACGCGGTATTTTCAAAGCATATTTTCACCTTGATTTATTCAGAAAAACTTACAAATTCTTATAAATATATAGTCCATGAAATAGTTTGACTCCGAAAATTGCACACACGGTAGAAAAATAACCAAAAAATCACTTATTACATGGTGCTCACGTGCAGAAGGTCCAAAATGTATGAAGCGTGGGTTCAGTCAAGCTGCTGACGCAAAACTAACCAATTATCTTACAATATATATATATATATATATATATATATATATATATATATATATATATATATATATATATATATATATTATTCCAGATATAACTACGCAGACTTGTATTATCATAATAGCTCTTGAGAGTAAAAAAGAGCTTTTAAATCGCTCGTAAACGCAGTTTTTGTAAATACATCGGAATACGTTGGTGTGTATTTCGGATAAAATATAGCTAAGATATTTCTTCGTAAAGTTTCATCAAAACCGGTTCAGCCATTCCGAAGAATCTCCGAATAGACAAACAGACATACAAATTTTTTTACAAATAATGATCATTAATGAGTTGGAAAAATGTAGTTATTTCAATATTACAGACCACTTCATATATATATATATATATATGTGTACTGTTTATGATTAAGAATGTTGATAGCATGATTTAGGCTTCGGTGTATTTCGCTTGCGGCGCGACGACAGCGCCGCCACATCACCCTCCTGCTCAGACCGGAGGTCGATAATGCAGCCTCGTTACCGACGAATGTGCAAGTGCCAGGAGATTGCCTTGTAGTCTGCGGTGAGTCGAGAAGAAGGCAAGTTATCTGCGAGAGTGCCGTGAAGCAAAGGTGCGCAGTAAGGCTCAGAGCCGTGCCAAACACTATATAGCGCAGAGAGTAGCTTGAAGGAATAGGAGGCATTATTATTCCAGTGCTGCGATGAACCTTGTGAAGCTAGATGGCTTGCAGGCTATGAAGACTGCAGACGATATCAGCTTGGGAGCGACTGGGTGGGGTATTTTTATGACGATGATGAAGCTTGAAGTTTCCGAAGGTTGTTGGTTGCGTGTTCATTTCACGTCGGGTGGTCACCACTGTGGCCGTAGAAGGAAAAGGGGAGATCTCCCGCCGGGCAAGGTGTTCTGTCCGGGGAGCGGCCAACACTCCGTGTGATAGTTCGGAGACGTTCTATATAATATACTGCTTATGATTCGGAATGTTATATATTAATAGCGTATAGGCTTCGGTGTATTTCGCTTGCGGCGCGACGACAGCGCCGCCACATATATATATATATATATATATGTTACAACCCATATAGCATTACACAGCATCTCATAGAGCTTAGAAAGTTATAGCGTACGCAACATATCGTATTAATTTAACTTTACACTGTAACGCTGTCCAAACTGGTAAAATAATAATTAATCGTCGAAGATTAATTAACAAGAATTTCGCATTTATGAAACAGTAATATTTAGCAACTGATCACGATTCATTAAGCAACTTTTTAACTTAGTTAAGTAATACCCTATATACATCCTACTTATGGTCACGCCCAAGTCTAAGCCTAATGAGAGCTTTTGAGTGAGAAGAGTCTACCTCGCTTCAACAAAGCGTGAAATGGCGAATTTCACATGTAATCAAAATATTTCTATAAGTTCTAAATAGCTGTTATTGGAAAGACGTTGCTACCCATCTTGTTTAAGTTTCCCCTATGTCTCTTTTTACGACACCCATGAGATAATATAGCATGGTGGATATTCTTACACTACTATTCACTGTTTTGTCACTCTTATTTCTTCTATAGAAATAAATAAAATCGAAGTGTTTGTTTGTTATGTCAAAATAACAGGTTTTTACTAAATACATATTAAAGTGTACATACGTTGCTTATAATTAAAAAAAAACAATTTTTAAAATTGCTGTCTCTCTGTCCGTCCGATCTTTGTGTTTGTGTGACTGTTTGTTCCTCAGTGGCAGATAGCGGATTGCTACTTTTATTTTAGAAAAAATAATTAGTGTTCCGCGCAAAAAATTAAACCCATGTAATCTAATCGTAATAAATTCCACGTGGTACAATCCATGATGTCGCGGGGAAACGCTAGTTAAAAATAAAGTGTAGTGCGGATTTACCATTCATTCTCAGCTGTAATTTATATATCTTTACCTTTATTTATTATTGGCAGCTACCCCATTTTTTTACATGTCCCAGTCGAAAATGACCCAAAAAAACTATATAGTAAGTTGAAAATTCAGGAGAAACCATTCTTGCTTGAGGAAGAAATTGAACACACAACAGAAACCCCAGCTCCAAGAAAAATTAAAGTTGTCGTAATAGCTGACCAACAGAGACAAGGTATACAACAATCTTTACAACGAATACTAGATACAAACTATATGGTAACATGCTTTTTAAAGGATTGTGCGTGCTTTCAGCAAGTTTTTAACTTAGAATAACGTCGTATGACTATGTCGTAGTTATGGGAGGCATGAAAGATAACGAAACCTTAAAACCACACTTTTAAATTGGCAAAATTTTATATGACACACAAATATTGTTATTTGTTCTCTACCATGTAATGGTAATTTAAATATATCTCTTAATAAGGAATAGAACTTATATGTAAGGGCTTCAGACATTATGCTTTTGTAAGACATAGATGTAATAGATCTCGCCTAGCCTCTAAATATTTCTTGACAGACTTGTGCTTTGGTATATTTTGAGAAATCAACATGCATCCTATCACAAATGTAAACCATTTTAGGTTAACATATAAGGTCATGGGAGTGTAATGAACCACTTGTATCAATTCACCTTTATCACCAAAATCAGTCTCACCGTACCAGAAGAATTTCAACCAACACCAAACCGGAGATCACAGACACTTCCTTTTATATATATAACGACTCAGTTTGTATCATGCACCTGAACATAGCTGGTTTCTTTAGTAAAAAGAAGTTAATAGAAATAACACCTAATGATAGGTCGGATAAAAAATAATCTTAGATGTAATTTGTCTAGCTGAAACGTTTGTCAGCAAACATTGTGAGTCAAACACAAACCTCAGAGGCTACAAGTCGAGTGCTTCATTTTGCAGGTCAAAGCAAAGGCGTGGTGGTTCTTGTATTTCACAATGTAATTCAATTACGACTAAGGAACTACCTTTTCTAAGGGAATTGGCATCAGACCTAACTTTCGAATGTTGTGGATTAGAAATATTACAATATAAGATAATGCTTGTGTGTATTTACCGTACTCCAACGGCGAACGAAAAAATGTTTTATTTTTTAATAAACTTCATCTTCTTCTTGACAAATTAGAATCATTCAGAAAATACATTATTATCACAGGGGACTGGAATACTGACACCCTAAAAATATCGAAAATAAAATAATATTTTAATAATAATAATAAAATAACATAAATCGATTTCACCGTTACATACCGATACCATATCCGATTTAATTATATATTAACAAAATTACCAAAAAAACTTACCATAATGATATAATATAATAATCTTTGTTAAAAATACAAAGAAAAAGTCTTCAATATATGTAAGTAAAACTAGGTTATAAATTATTCCATATAGCTGGGGTACCCGTCCGAGGCAAAGGGTACATGGACATGAACTCAGTACCTCAAAAAATCACACTCGAGTTTCTTACTAATTACGGTAAGAATGCTGTTAGCGCTCCCACGAACCCTGTGCGTCAGTGACGCAGTTCTTTTGCGAATAAGTGTTGAAAAATTGTCTACATGGGCGTCAACAAACATACCTGATGCACTACAGTAACGTGGGAGCCCCAGCAACAATCTAAAAGCGTTATAATATTGTGTACGTAGGGTTTTGTATGCCCGCCGCGTATATCTGACCCATAAGGCACACGTACAGAGGGATTGGCAATAGGCCTTAAATAAAATAACTTTTAACTCGGCTGTACAGCGTGAGAACCGACGGGCCAGCATATTGCAGCGGACAGCCAGCGCCCTCCGTTCTCTGTAAATGTCTTTATCATCTTTTAAATCTTCGGTAACAACATGGCCTAGGTACTTAATTCAGTTACTCGTTTAAGTGCAACATCCTGTAAAGTTACAGGTGGTACAAAATTTGGTTTCTTCATCATCATCATCATCGTCTTCATTACAGCCCTTCACAAGCCCACTGCTGAACATAGGTCTCCCCCAAGTACCGCCACAAAGCACGGTCCTGAGCCACCTGAATCCATCGACTTCCTGCATGTCTTACCAGGTCGTCACTCCATCTAGTGGGGGGTCGCCCTACACTACGCCTACCGTTACGAGGCTGCCACTCGAGAACCTTTCTTCCCCATCGGTTATCGGTTCTTCGAGCTATATGGCCGGCCCATCGCCACTTCAGCTTACCAATCCGTCGGGCTATGTCGGTCACTCTGGTTTTACTGCGGATATCCTCATTTCTGAGTCTATCACGCAGAGAAACTCCGAGCATAGCCCTCTCCATAGCTAGCTGAGCGACCTTGAGCGTCCTCATACGGCTAGCGGTGAAGGACCACGTCTCTGATCCGTAAGTCATCACTGGCAACACGCACTGGTTGTACACTTTAGTTTTCAGAGACTGAGGTATACCTGACGTGAAGATGTGTCGTAATTTCCCGAACGCTGCCCAGCCGAGTTGAATCCGTCGATTGATCTCTCAGTCGAAGTTGGACTTACCTAGTCGGACTATTTGTCCCAGGTAAACGTACTCGTCAACAACTTCGAGCATGGTGCTCCCAACAACTACCGGCATAGGTGTGACATGGACATTAAACATGATCTTTATTTTGTCCATGTTCATCTTAAGACCTATCCGTTGGGAGACACCATTGAGGTCATTGAGCATAGTACTAAGGTCCTTCAGCGATTACAACGCCAACGCTACTGTAATATATGCCATAGTGACTACGTAACGCCATACTGAGCTGTTATCGAGAAAATGCTGCTGTCAATCGACACCCATGGAATAATATGGGGTAGTGAATATTCTTACCCTGGTATCACGGGTAGAAAGGTACTCGACAGGCATCCTCGTGTTAGGCCAGCCTTCATTGGATGAAGTGACTACCCGATGAAACATATCATACGTGGTAGAGTAACGCTGCAGTTATATTAGTTGTAAAGTTGTAGCACGAATGGGTCGGCTCGACCGGGGAAGGACCACGCTCTCACAGAATACCAGCGTGAAATAGTAGCTTAATGCTGCTGTATTTCGTACGGTGAGTGTAGAGAACCGTAAACTCTTTTTACTGGAAACGAGGCATTCCATCTTGGTCGTCACGGGTGACAAGGCATCTGCATTTTGATTTGTAATCGAGGATAAATGTAGAAGTCCATGGGCCGCAGCAACCACTTATCATCAGGTGGACTGTGTGCTCGTTTTTCACCATATCCTATAAAAAAGGAAGTCATTTTAGTCATTGCTGCAGGTGGTACAGAAACGACATTAAACATGATCTTTGTTTTGTCCAAGTTTGGTTTCTTCGTGCTCACCTTAAACACCATGAGCTCATTCTTCGCAACATTATAGTTTAGACCGTTGGCTTCTGCACAAACCTCACATATGAATAAAAGCCGTCTGAGTGCACTGACTGACGGGCTCAGAAGCACCATGTCGTCTGCGTAACTAATGTTGTTTATGCAGAGTCCATCAATAGAGCAGAGGACACGTGCACAGCCGAGTCTCTGAATCAGTTCATTTATACATAAATTAAAAAGCGTAGGTGAGGTTAATCCCCCTTGTATCACACCGCATTCCAATCTGTACTCGTCCGACAGTACATTAGACCACTTTATCTAATTAATTTGACGATCATACCAATAGCTAAAAATAATAATGTACGAGACGGGTAGACCAGTCCTTCGCAATTTATCTCACAGAATATCATACCTGACAGGGTCGAAAGCCTTTGAAAGATCCAGGAAGGCTGCGTAAACTGTCGTATTCCTTACAGTGTACGCAGTTTGTCTTATTGTAATAAACACACATATTACACTAAAAATAAATACCGACATTACTTTGAATGCTAAGGAAATGTACATTACTGTCCCAAAAATTACTAATGAAATTATGTTAATACAGCCGCGAATAAACGCAAAATCACTTGGAATATAATAAATAACAAAGACGAAGTAAATGATAAACATAGTAATTACTTAAAAATAAATGACAAAATTATAGATAATACTTCATATATTGCAAACGCATTTAATAATCACTTTATAGACTCAACAAAAGTACCTGGACTATCAATGTAACTTATCTAAACTGAAGTTCATCGAAAGTACTGCCTCATCTATATTTTTAAGCCCTACCCACGAAAGTGTCTTGACTGAAGGATGGGAATCGGACAATGTACCATCGAGTACATTGCTTTCGTCCCAAAAAAAAAACTAACAAAGGAAAATTATGTGATAGTTTTACATGACGGGCAAAATTTTCCAGAAGTTATTGAAAATACAAATAATAATGAGTTTGAAGTAAACACGATAACATTTTCAACATAAAACACTTATAAATGACCAGATAAGCCTGATGAGATCTGGTACCTATACAATAATGTTTAATTTCTTTAATGCTGATCACTTTTCCATTTTCGATAGTTTTAAGTACATAATTTCAAAGTTGTTACGACCGCAGTTACATTAAAAGCTGATCAAAATAAAGGTTTGCATTATTTTATATTTTAAATTCAATATTCCACAGTTAACTTAACATAGGCTTTTCATGATTTATGTTCATTAGCAGGTGTCCATATGTGGTTCTTGTTTATTACTGGCTGTCCATAATAGGTTCTTGTTTATTACTGGGTGTGGATTTTTGTTGTCCATAACTGGTTAAAAAATCTATGTTTTTATTTGTTAATAACAAACCCAATTAAAGTGTACTACAATAAATAAAACAAAAATAGAATAAATACAGGACTTCCAATTTTCACTACGTTTTGTGTTAAAACTTTCACGGGTATAACTAAATTTTCCGAAATACCAAAATTTTCTTCTTAAAGTGTCCATCATTAGGGTACTTACCTTACTACAGTATATCACAAGCTCATTGCTGAACATAGGCTACCCCCATAGATTGATACAAGTTCGGTCCTGTACCACCTGCACCAATGACTTCTTGCGTGTTTCTTCGGGTCGTCACTTCATCCAATAAAGGCTGGTCTAACACGAGGCTGCCTCTCGAGTACCTTTCTACCCGTGATACCAGTGTAAGAATATTCACTACCCCATATCATCGGTGGACGGTCGGGTGTCGTTGGAGAGCAGCATCTTCTCGATAACAGCTCAGTATGGATTTTTTCTTCTTAATTTAGCGGTAAGGTTTCTCATGATATATTTGTATATTTCTGATATTTTTCTGGAACAATTATTACCCTTATCAATATAGCTATATACAGAATGGGTCCCACATATATGCAATAAATGAAACCATATACTTGTTATCGCCTTTGCTGACGATATACAAAAAATGAACGTAATCGGTCCAGTAATTAGGTCAAAAAGTAGAGTTTTAATTTTTAGCAAATTTGAACACTGTAGAATTGGGTCACTAAGTCAATGATTCAATGAACTTGAATGAATCCTTGAACATTAAAAAGCGACGTTGCCACGCAGTGCAAACTATTGGTATTGCGACATATCGACAGCGGTGTCTTTTGTCGGCGTGCCACCCGCGTGAAACGTTGTCACTCTTCCAAGGGGATGGAGGGGTTCTCGACGCAATGACGAGGAGCTCAATTTTCCGACGGTTGCATTTTGCGTGTTCAGTTGTCTCTAATTTTGTACGATGACATCGCTGCCTTAAATTTATCAGGCCTCCTTTTTAATGCGATCCCACGCGAATATAAATAAATTCTCATCAGATTTGACGAACAAAAAACGACTGAAGGTGGATGGCTGGTAGCTATTTATGCTGATATGAAATATTAAGAGCAACGGCTAAAATATTTTGTAGCATTGTTTGAAGATAAAAGATATTTTCATGCATGTTTAAAACTGAACCAATATATTAATGATCGTTGTTATTCAGGCTAGTTTAGGCAGATATTATGTAAATGCTTTCTTCCTGTCAGTTATATAGAATAAACAACTTAATAAAAATAAGCAACTTGAATTTATTTTATAGTAAATACATAATAAGTATGAGCACGTATAAATAAAATATTAAGAAATAAAATTTAGCAACACCTACAAACATACTTAGTTACTTTTATACTACTTACTATATTATATGTAGTTATATTTCAATGTAAAATATCTTTTTTATTACTAAAAAATTGAAGCTACAGTTTATATACTTCTCACAATTGAGTTAAGACCCGTTCTTAATTATGCAAGGATTACGGAGCAGTGTAATAAATACATTGATAATAACTTTTAATTCAGCATCATCATTATTACTGACTATCAAAATTCCTCTGCTAAACATATAGCTCGACTCTTGGGGTCTTTGATTTTTGCCGTAGTTGCCATGTTTGCCACGCTTGGCAAACGCAGTTTTACTTATTTTAAGTTGTTATTAGAAAGACGCTGCTGCCCATCTCCTGGTTCGTTTTTATCGCCTTTTAAGACACCCATTAGATCATAAGGGCCCCTTACTAAGGGGTAGTGGATATTCTTACACCGCCGCTAAGCGATACTTTCGTAATTAACCGGTTTTTTCTTATTGATCCTAAGGAATTACGTCAGTACTTTGACAAATGTTAAGGTAAAAAAATATTGACGGAACTTTATCCGAGAGTTAAATGCTACAAAAGGAACAAAGAACTGTTGCTCAGTGCTCTTAATACCTCAAAACATTGTCATGAAAAACTAAAGTTACGACAAGATACATTTTATTTTATCTGTTTATTAGTTGTATATTATGATTCTCGTTAAATAAAAAATAAAATTGATTATGAACCTTGTCATGTAAATTAAGTGTTTCCTTATTTTTTCTGCCGTAGGAAATAAGAATTAATAATAAATAGTCAAGCAATAGGCTATAGAAATATTTATAAAAAAATATGCTCATAGAGCTAGTGAATGTATAAATAAAGCCCGGTTAACAATGCCATTCGTTGATAGAGATTGTTTAATCAGGAAGAACTAACATGAGAAGTAAATACAAATAAAAAGAGGGTACACAAACAACGGGTGTTTGATGTACAAGCATTATGATTTTTATTTCATACGGGATAGATAGAAATGAACAATTTAAGGTAAAATTAAGCTCATGTTTGTACATAGCCGAACATAGGTAACACAAAATTAACCAATTTTTTATTTTCCTCTTTTGATTATTCTTTGTTCACATTTGCAGAACTTGAGTAAGGCTTCTAATCTTTTAAGTATTCTTTAGTTTTTCACTAACACAAGAATTTTCAGGCGACTTTGCTCATTTAAATGTTAGAAGACTCAGGTAACAACTATGTATTACCACAGGTTAATAAATAGTTTAGTATTACCTACTACTGAACGCTTGGCTTTTATCCAAAATGTTATGTTCTCGCGTACACATAAAGGTAAAGATGATCGTTTTTTTGTGTTTGAATGTACATTTTAGTATGCAACATTTCAAGGTAACTTTGTGCTTAATTTAAAGATACGGAAATGTAACTAGTAACTAAACTGTACCAACGGCTATATTAGAAAAAATAATTGTAACTCACTGTAACTCGTACCTAATTAGAGGATCACACACTTTCTTTTCAGTGAATTCACTAGGCCTCAACAGAATACCAGCTCTGCCTTTGCAGCATTATGCTGCAAATTTGATTGATGATGGGAGGCAATTAATGGTGTGCATGTATTGCTTCTTAATTGATAATTCGAAAATAGTCTGAGACTGGAGCATGCATATTTTTTATGCCCCTTGCGTTTTTATATCTTTTGAAATGTGTGTATCAAATAATTAGTCCTTTCTTTCTTTCTAACATTATAGCCATTGCTAATACTCCCGTTAAGGTTAAAATGCTTGTGTAATGAGTGATACACGACAATATTCGAATGGCGGATTCGAAACCACGACCTTTAAGTTTCGTTGTCCGTACCCTTAGCCATTAGGCTACCATTTTTCACAGACTAATTCACATATTATATTTCGCTAACTTATCAAGCGCATTAATAGAGTAGGCCTGATAAATAAATAAAATATTATTATTTCGTTTGCAGAATGAAATGAAAACGTAAAATAAATGAAATAAACATAAGTTTTTTCGTTTATTTGAACACTTGAAAAATAATATTCACTCTTATATAAAAGTTATATATAAGTTGTGGTATTTTATCTTTCTCCTCATTTCTTATTCATTCCCACAGATCGCCTCATAGGGGAGATATACTCTGCGGTTGCCAACCTGCTTGCCAAGCGGAGTAACTAAAGAAAATATCCCTTCTATAATGCGATCCATGGGGGAGGCCTAAAATGGATTTCGGACATCAATTTGATTAAGATAAAAAATAAGACTTAATCTTCACAAAAGCACAGAAAAACTCCATAATTCGTCAGTTCCGTGAAATTTCCAATTATTACTCGCCTTTTGTTTTCCGATTTTTATTCCAGTTTAATTTTTTAAATATGTATTTACTTTTCTGTAATTATTTTAATAGAATAAGGCTGACAAACGAGTACGCAGCCCTCCTGATGATAAGTGGATGCTATAGCCCATAGGCATCTACTTCTATCCTCGAATTAGAATCAAAATACGGATGCGTTGTCACCCTTTAGAACTAAGATGGTATGCCTCGTATCCAGTCCTGTCTAGTCCCTGGTTCTCTACACACACCATACGACACACAGCAGCAATTAGCTGCTATTTTACACTGGTGTTCTGTGAGAGTGTATTCCTTCCGGTCGTATTGACCCGTTCGTTTTAGAACCATAATATAGCTGCAACATGGTTCGACTACAAAGCTGAATGAACCGTGTTGTAATGGAATGAGATAATCAATCAACGAACGACTGTATTTGTTTATATGAAATGCCTGGAAATATTGTTACAAGCTTGAGGTTCGTGACAGTAAAAATTGCTGATAGAATGACCTAAATTAACACTTTAATTTTCTTTACACCAATTAAAACTTAAAACACTAATAATTAATTACACTGATTCACTTTATTTTGCTCCGAAGCTTCGCTTGTCTCGCAAAATCAACACTACCTCGATCGCATCTTGCAGCGCCTATTTATATAAATTAGCAAAATATCCAGAATGTTCAAGTAAACACGCGCAAGGTACCGAGAGTTCGAGTTTTAAACTTCAAGAAGTTTAGTTCTTCGGTTCGAGACTAGATGGCGCTAGTGACGCTGATTTGAGCGCGTAACACTGCCCCCTCCTAAGACATGCTCGTCCCGAGCATTATCGGCCCCATAATAACGCGCTAGGCGATCCACATGGACGATCTTAGGAGTCCCTTTTGCGCCTTTGTGGTGCACCAACATTGTACAATTTCGGTGCTCCTCTACTCCGTGTCTGAGGTCCTCTCACAGCCGCACAACTTGTACATGTACGACACCAATCCTCGACATCGTCACGATAATGGACCCAGTAAAACTGTTCTCGGACCTTCAGTAGAGTTCGTTTAACTCCCAGATGGACTCTTGAACGACCATTATGGCACAGCTGTAGAACATTCGGCACTTTAGCTTTAGGGACAACCATTTGCAAACGACAGCTGTCTTCTCGACCATTGTCCCATTTACGGCACAGGACTCCATCCTGAAGCAGCAAGCTGTCCCATTGGGCCCAATAGCTTTTCGTGGTTGAACTCATCGCTGAGACGTCCCTCCACTTAGGCTTGGTAGCACGGGCCTTCATCCATCCCAGAATCGGCTTGATGTCCGGATCTTCCTGCTGTGCATGTCGTAGGCTGTCCTTCCACCCGTTGCTGAGGTGGTCTGTCCTGAGCATTCTCACGGATACCACTTCCTTACTCTCTAGCCTACTACTATGGTTGAAATCTTCAGGACAAGGTCTTCTTGACAATGCATCTGCGTTGCCGTGAGATTTCCCGCTGCAGTATCTGATAGTAAAGTCGTATTCCCGCTGCTGCCGGGCAGTGCTGTTAGCCGCACTTCCTTTCTGAGACCGTTCACCTTACCTTCCTAGGGTGTGCTTAGGGCAGCTGGACCGAAGATGGCCCCTTTCCCCACAACCATAGCCCCTGGGGCTGTATCCTTTATTGTGGTCGCAAACCGTAACTGCGGCAACCTCCCTAGCGCTAGGGGAACGACGATCCTGCCACCGCCAGGCGGTGCCGTTAGCTGCACGACCCTCTCGAGATCGATCAACTCCCCTTTCCACGGTTCGCTTAGGGCAGCTGGATCGAAGATGGCCCTTTTCCCCACAGCCATAGCACCTAGGGCTGTATCCTTTGTTGCGGTCGCGAACTGTAGCTGCTGCAACCTCCCTGACGCGATGGGAACGATAATCCTGCCGCACGGCTTCTACCTCCAGTGCATGGGCCAAGGCGTCCTTAAGCGTCTCGTGGTGCCCGAGCCTCACAGCAGCTCTGACTTCCAGGTCGCGGATGCCGTCGATGAATGTCTGCACCCGGTTCCCTTCAATGAGCGCAGGTACAGACTGGTATGCTTTTCGAACCATCTTCTCCACCTCAAGGGCCCACTGCTGCAGGTTTTCGTTGCTGCGTTGCACGCGATCTTTAAGCTGCGCGCGAAAGACGTGTTCCAGGTGAGCGTCACCATATCTCGCCTCCAATGCCTCAAGGAGCTGCTCGTAGGTCACTTTCTTACCGAGAGCTTCCAACACGGTTAAGGCTTGGTCGCGCAGGCCTAAGGTGAGTGCAGTCATGGCCTGGATTTTATTCCAGCCGTTTGCCTCCATGACGGCCTCGAACTGGATTTTGTAGGCCGACCAGGAAGAAGTCCCGTCGAACGGTGGTAACTTGAACCCACGTAGCGAAGGTGTAGTAGCAACTGCGGGGGCTGCAATTCCATCTCCAAGTTTGAGTTCATCCAGCGTTTTCTTAACTTGGTTGATTTGGGTCTCAGCTTCCGACAGGCAGTTATCATGTTGAGCAACCTTATCCTTCACCTCCCTAATCTCTTTCCCGAAGGTAGCGTGAAGGTCCTTCATGAGAAGCATCTGCTCTTCCCTATCGCGTTTGAGCTGCTCTTCTAAGCGATGGGCCTGTTCCTCCTGTCAGCGGGCCTGTTCCTCCTGTCGGCGGGCCTGTTCTTCCTGTCGGCGGGCCTGTTCCTCCTGCTGCTCTTTCAACTGCCTGGCCTGTTCCTCCTGTCCGCGCTTCAGCTGCTCTTCGCACCGACGAGCCTGTTCCTCCTGTCGGCGGGCCTGCTCCTGCAGCATCACCATCAGGGCGCCTAAATCTGGTGCTGCAGATGCAGGAGCTACTGACGGACCGGCCTCCGTTGCCGGCCGCTGGCCCTCCGACGTCTGCGGCGTTGCACCACCAAATCTTCGTTGGTCCGTCTCCTGCTGGCGTGGACTTCGGGTACGGACACCCTCCGTTTCCTCCTTAGGTAAAATCGGCATTATTTTATCCCACTTCTGACACCAATTGTTACGAGCTTGAGGTTCGTGACAATAAAAATTGCCGATAGAATTACCTAAATTAACACTTTAATTTTCTTTACAGCAATTAAAACTTAAAACACTAATAATTAATCACACTGATTCACTTTATTTCGCTCCGAAGCTTCGCTTGTCTCGCAAAATCAACACTACCTCGATCGCATCTTGCAGCGCCTATTTATATGAATTAGCAAAATATCCAGAATGTTCAAGTAAACACGCGCAAGGTACCGAGAGTTCGAGTTTTAAACTTCAAGAAGTTTAGTTCTTCGGTTCGAGACTAGATGGCGCCAGTGACGCCGATTTGAGCGCGTAACAATATCAAATGACTTTTGATGGATGATTATTTTTTTGATTTCGCTCAATACAGCAAATGTAAAATATCTATCAAAGTTCACCTGCCATTACGGCAAATTATTTATTACTGAATCTAATTTAAGCCGGTTCTAATTTAATGTTACTTTTTACAGAAAAATCTTTCGAAGACTGTAGGGCTCCTTTTTTGCTTTCAGTATAAACTATCCGACGTTGCCTCCTCTTCCAAACCGTTCGTGGAGCATAAATGACATATGCGCCAAAAAGATTTTAATTTTTTTTCGTATATTACAACAAATACGAAAAATCTTTAATAACATGATATATCAAATTATTGTCCCTAAAATTTGCACATATCAAAACTATGTAGTTAAGTTTATTATTTTACAAGGTTTTCTTTACATAGCTTTCTTCGAACATATTTCCGGTCACAACTTGTAATTAACTTTAAACACTTCCAAGTTCAATGAGAATGCAATGTATTGGTGGTGCGATACTATCTGATGATGGTCTAGATGCTGGTCCTAGCAACGCATATAAAAGCTTGTGGAAAATATTTTATAATAATTTTATCTTTATATCTAGAAAATATTAATTTAAGACGTTTTTGAAAATTAAAGCACTTAGAATAATAATAAACTATCCTTAGATAACGTTGTTTTCAGTTTTGAACTTTAGTTACTAGAGTAAAATTCAATTATACTCTGCGTGACTTTGCTTTGAACGCAGCTTTAACTAAAATTTTGTCCAACTCAAAAAACAAATGCCTTTGAAGATTAACCTTATTCATCACGCTGAGCAGGTGGATTAGCGAGCACGGAACATTAGATACTTCATATGGGTGTTTTGGTTTATACTGATTTTAAGAAACCACCTATATCATCATCCCTAACAAAGATATGAGCCGCTGTAGCTAGAACTTTGTTGGCTTCGTGTTGGCTGCAAGTCTTTCACGAAATTATGTAGACGCGATAATTCGTCTGTTACGTCACTGGTGTCTTCGATCTGTGTGACAAATAATTCGCCTAGAAAGCGTAAATGTTATCCACATACCAACTCCACAGATGCGCTTTGATGTTTCCTTAAAATAACTTCGTTTCACTAATAGGATATTAATAATTCTAATAGTATATAATAAAATATTAATAAATAAATAAATTATAATCAGATATAATAGAGTAGAAGACAGTCAACCCAGTTTTCACTCGCATGGCGGATATTGGCAGCCTTTAACTATCGGTGAAACCGCTCCACCAATCCGTTGCACGCAGGCGGATTGGTGAGGACAGAACTGATAAACTTGCCCCGATAAGTCTGCTTCTGCTTTTTTCTATAATTTTTTGGTGCTAGAGTTCTATCCCACCTGAAAAGTGGTGACGTAGTTGACGACGTTAAAGTGCACTGACTTAGCTTTACACAATGCCTATTCACTATTACCTTAGAACACCCAATTGTCCATATTCTGGCAAAGAATTCCACTCTATTAATGTACGTATTACAAATTACTAGTTCGAATACGTGTTATCGACTATAATAATATGAATTAAGATTAATTTGCAGCTGATCAGTCGTGTAATACTCATCTATTCCGAATTAGCACTGAAAGAAAATGTTGCGTGTTTCCCTTAGCTGCACATGAATAAACATTGAGACATCAGTTTAGTTCAGTAATCTATCAAGTAATTAATTATGAAAAGAAACATTAAAAAAAATAAAGGGTTTAAAATTAGTAAACAGAAAACCCATATAACGAATTTCCGCACAATAACTTATGCAAGGGTAGCAGTGAATGGGGGCTATTTAACATTGACAGTTGTGGCCTCGTAAATAACGATAATAATTAGTGCGGTCTACTCAATACGCCGCTATAAAGGCCTTCGTACAAATTTACCACTATAATTCAGATAATGACATTGAATTTAATGAACTGGTTTCCAATTTATATGCCGTAAGTTTAATTGAAAATTGATCTGCTATCTATGAAGTCTATAAGAATAGAAATAGACCTACATTTTTATAGATAATTGCATACAATTTTACGTTAAGGATATTATTAATTTGGTTAATTTCAACCTCGACGAATAAAACAATCGTAATTATGGTGGCGGACCGCTACGTTAGCGGCCAACCGCAGAGTCCACATCACCTGAAGATTCCTCGTGTAGAGGCGAAACACGTGTCGTATTATCGTCGATGGTGTGTCTTTCCTAGTAGTGTTAGGAGTAGTGGTGTTGGGAGTAGTGGTGTAGAGAGTAGTGATGTTGTGATTAGTTGTGAGGGGATTAGTGCACGCAAAATACATCATTTTATTTTATTGAGCGGATGGTTGCAAAGTAACTATTAATATCTTTAGTATAATAGATTTCCGCGAAGTAGCGCCTGATTCTATTAATTACATTCATAATTATAAAAGCTGAAGACGAAGCAAGTCTTTATCCATGTGATGGTATCAGAGGAGATAGAAAAAGTTAATATCATATATACTAGATTTAAAATACAAAGAATAAGAACAGCAACAAAGGCGGAAGCTGTTTGATTCTGGCATTTATCCTGTAATACAAAGCCTATTTCCACCAGTGAACTGTTACAAGAGACCTTTACTAGTAAAATATTGCTCTAAAGTTTTTTATGAAGTAAAGGTGACAAGCGAGCACACAGTTCGCCTGATGGTAAGGGGATGCTGTGGACCATATACATCTACATCTACTCAATTAAGAATCAAAATACAAATGCGTTATCACCCCTGAGGACTAAGATAAAATGCCGCATAACCAGTAAAAATATACATATTCTTGCGTGAATAAGTCAACTAGCGCCATCTAGTGTCAGGAACGAGAGCGAGGGGAGCTTTGCAGAGAATGACATCACAAATCTCTCAACCGACAGCGCCATCCGAAGAACTAAGTTTCTGGAAAGTCTGCACTCGCACACTCGTCCCTTTGCGCGCATTTACTTGAATATTCGGGATGCTTCTTTGTTAATTTAAATAAATAGGCGCTGCAAGATGCGATCGGGGCAGAGTTGAACTCGGTGACACAAGCGAAGCTTCGGAGCGGAATTAAGTGAATTAGTGTGTTTAATTATTAGTGTTTTAAGTTTTAATTTGTGTAAAGTAAATTAAAGTGTTAATGTAGGTAATTTTATCGGCAATTTTTATTGTCACGAACCTCAAGCTCGTAACAATTGGTGTCAGAAGTGGGATAAAATAATGCCGATTTTACCTAAGGAGGAAACGGAGGGTGTCCGTACCCGAAGTCAACGCCAGCAAGAGACGGACCAACGAAGATTTGGTGGTGCAACGCCGCAGACGTCGGAGGGCCAGCGGCCGGCAACGGATGCCGATCCGGCAGTAGCTCCTGCATCTGCAGCATCTGATTTAGGCGCCCTGATGGTGATGCTGCAGGAGCAGGCCCGCCGACAGGAGGAGCAGGCTCGCCGACATAAGGAGCAGGCTCGGCAGCAGGCGGAACAGGTCCGTCAGTTGAAAGAGCAGCTGCAGAGCGGACAGGAGGAACAGGTTCGTCAGTTGAAAGAGCAGCTTCAGAGTGGACAAGAGGAATAGGCCCGCCGACAGGAGGAACAGATGCTCCTCATGAAGGACCTTCATGCTACCTTTGGGAAAGAGATAAGGGAGGTGAAGGATAGGGTTGCTCAACATGAAGCCCGCCTGGTGGAAGCTGAAACCCGAATCGAAGAACATGAAACCCGAATCAACCATGTGAACAATCGGGTTGACAACGTGATGGCTGACGTGAAGAAAACGCTGAACGACCTCAAACTTGGGGATGGAACTACAGCTCCCGTAGTAGCTACAACACCTTCGCTACTTGGATTCAAAGTGCCGCCGTTCGACGGGACCTCTTCCTGGTCGGCCTACAAAATCCAGTTCGAGGCCGTCATGGAGGCAAACGGCTGGAATAAAAGCCAAGCCATGACTGCACTCACCCTAGGCTTGCGCGACCAAGCCTTAACTGTGTTGGAAGCTCTCGGTAAGAAAGTGACCTACGAGCAGCTTCTTGAGGCCTTGGAAGCGAGATATGGTGACGCTCATCTGGAACACGTCTTTCGCGCGCAGCTTAAAGATCGCGTGCAGCGCAGCAACGAAAACCTGCAGCAGTGGGCCCTTGAGGTGGAGAAGATGGTTCGAAAAGCATACCAGTCTGTACCTGCGCTCATTGAAGGGAACCTGGTTCAGACATTCATAGACGGCATCCGCGACCTTGAAGTCAGAGCTGCTGTGAGACTCGGGCACCACGACACGCTTAAGAACGCCTTGGCCGATGCACTGGAGGTGGAAGCCGTGCGGCAGGATTATCGTTCCCATCGCATCAGGGAGGTTGCAGCAGCTACAGTTCGCGACCGCAACAGAGGATACAGCCCTAGGTGGTATGGCTGTGGGGAAAAGGGTCATCTTCGATCCAGCTGCCCTAAGCGAACCCTAGAAAGGGATGGTGATCGGTCTCAGGAGGGTAGTGCGGCCAACAGCACCGCCCAGCAGCAGCAGCAGGGAAACGAGTAAAAGCCAGAACTGCGGGGCGGTTGCTGGCTAATGTTAAAAGAGCCCCAAGGATCTCGATCTCACAAACCCATGATGGGAACAGTCTAATCATCAAGGGCGAGGTCAACGGAATGACGTGTAAACTGACCATAGACACTGGAGCCTCTCGTACGGTTGTTAGTTCCCAACTTATAAGTCAGTTCCTTGGGGACTCCGCATACAACCGAGAACGCATTAATTTGGTAACAGCCACCGGTCAGCGTATACCCGTCCGTGGTGAGAAGGAGATGGAGTTGAAGCTAGGCAACGTGATTTACCTGCATAATGTCATCGTGGCTGATATAAAGGACGACTGCATCCTAGGCCTAGACTTTATGAGGAATAATTGTTGTGAGATCGACGTTAAGCAAGGTGTTTTGAAATGTGGACAGGAGGAACTTTTTACGGAAGGTGCGTTACCAGGGAACGTGTACAGCACTAAGAAGATTGTTCTTCCGCCGAGATCGGAAACGATTGTTCCGGTTAGTCTTCCTCGAAACGCTGGGCAAGCTCACCGTTGTGTACTTGTGGAAAGGGTAAACAATGACCTTCCATGGAAAGTAGCTCGAACCTTGGTCAGGACCACTGACATCTCAGGAGTACGTGTGCTGAACCTTTGCGACCGGGAAAAGATTATAGAAAAAGGCACACTGGTTGGCACTTGTGAGGAAGTGGATTGGTTACGTCGGTGCCAATATATATCGAGTGGGACCCCCAGCAAGGATGCAGAAACGAGAGTGACCACACTTTTGGAAGACTGTCGCAGTGTTCTCTCCCCGAACGAATTGGTCAAGGCGAAGAAGTTGTTACTCAAGTACGCCGATGTATTCTCATTAGACGCTGACATAGGAAAGACTGGCTTAGTTCAACACAAAATAAACACAGGAGAAGAATTGCCTATCCGTCAGCGGCCAAGAAGATTGCCGGTAGCACGTGAAAAGGAAGTGGAAACCATGATTGAAGGAATGGTGAAGGATGGTGTTATTGAACCTTCCTCTAGTCCATGGTGTTCACCAGTGGTGCTGGTGAAGAAGAAGAATGGCAGCATGCGAATTTGTGCTGACTACCGCCGTCTGAACGACGTTACGAAGAAGGACAGCTATCCCTTGCCAAGAATTGATGACACGCTGGACATGCTTACAGGAGTAAAGTGGTTTAGCACGCTGGATCTAAAAAGTGGCTACTGGCAAGTTGAAATTGACCCTAAGGACAAGGAGAAAACTGCGTTCTCGACGGGAAAGGGTCTGTGGCAATTTAAAGTAATGCCGTTTGGGTTGTAAAATGCTCCAGCAACGTTTGAAAGGCTGATGGAACTTGTACTTACCGGGCTAATTGGCGATGCCTGTCTGGTCTACTTGGATGACATCATCATCGTAGGCCGTACGTTTGAGGAACACCTTCAAAATCTGGAACGCGTGCTCATGAAGATGCAGAGTGCCTACCTCAAGTTGAGCCCGAAGAAATGTTCACTATTCCAGCGGCAAGTTAACTTTTTGGGGTTTGTAGTATCGGAAGAAGGCATCCGCACAGATCCAGAGAAAATCGCCGCTGTCAAGGATTGGCCGGTTCCAAAAGACAAGACGCAGGTTAGAGCATTTTTGGGTTTGTGCTCCTATTACCGGCGATTTGTGAGGAACTTTGCAGATATAGCCAAACCTCTGCACAAGCTAACCGAGGAGAAGCGACATTTCTGCTGGGATGAAAGTTGCAATATCGCATTCCAGGAGCTCAAGGACCGTCTGTGCAAAACACCTATTTTGGGATACCCTGATGCAAGCAAAGAATTTATAGTTGACACAGACGCAAGTGATATAGGACTTGGCGGTGTGTTGTCTCAACGGAATGGTGACCAAGAGGTCGTGATAGCGTACTTCAGCAAGTCGTTGTCAAAACCGGAAAGGAACTACTGTGTCACAAGACGCGAATTGCTAGCTGTGGTAAAGTCGTTGCAGCATTTTAGCAAATATCTTCTGGGGCAAAAATTTCACTTACGAACTGACCACGCTGCACTAAAATGGCTATTGCAGTTTAAAAATCCAGAAGGACAAGTTGCGAGGTGGATTGAACTACTGCAGGAATACGACTTTGAGATCGAACATCGGAACGGGAAATCTCATGGCAACGCAGATGCATTGTCAAGAAGACCTTGTCCTGAAGATTGCAAACATTGTATTAGGCAAGAGAGTAAGCAAGTGGTATCCGTGAGGATGCTCAGGGCAGACCACCTTAGCAACGAGTGGAAGGACAGCCTACGACATGCACAGCAGGAAGATCCGGACATCAAGCCGATCCTGGAATGGATGAAGGCCAGTGCTCCCAAGCCCAAGTGGAGCGACGTCTCAGCGATGAGTTCGACCACTAAAAGCTATTGGGCCCAGTGGGACAGCTTGCTGCTTCAGGATGGAGTTCTGTGCCGTAAATGGGAAAATGTTCGGGGAGAAAGCTGTCATTTACAAATGGTTGTCCCTAAAGCTAAAGTACCGGATGTTCTACAGCTGTACCATAATGATTATTCAGGAGGCCATCTGGGAGTTAAACGAACTCTACTGAAGATCCGAGATCAGTTTTACTGGGTCTACTGTCGAAACGATGTCGAGGACTGGTGTCGCAAATGTACAAGTTGTGCGGCTGTAAAGGGACCTCAGACTCGTAGTAGTATTGAAGTTGTACAATGTTGGTGCACCATGGGAGAGAATAGCCATTGACGTGGCGGGGCCGTTTCCGGAGAGTGAAAGCGGTAACAAGTATTTCATGGTTGTGATGGATTACTTCACTAAGTGGCCAGAAGTCTTCGCCATTCCAAATCAAGAAGCTTCAACAATTGCCGATAAACTAGTTCATTAAGTCTTCTGTCGCTTTGGAGTACCTTTAGAGATTCACAGCGATCAAGGAAGGAATTTTGAATCTCAAATATTCCAGGAAACTTGCCGAGTTATGGGTACTCATAAAGCAAGAACGACTTCTTATCACTCGCAATCTGATGGAATGGTGGAACGATTTAATCAGACATTGGAGAGGTACCTAGCAAAAGTTGTAGACAATCGGCAACGAGATTGGGACAAGCACATATAACCGTTTTTGTTGTCATATCGAAGTTCTGTTCACGAAAGTACAGCAGTGACACCAGCTTTTGCAAACTTTGGAAGAGAATTACGGCTGCCTGCAGACCTGATCACCGGGATACCACCTGATGCCCACCACGCAGTATAACCGATTATGCAAATGACTTGCGGAACAAAATGAATGACATTTATGAGCACGTCCGACAATCGGGCCAGCGAATGTCTGAGAAAATGAAAACCTGGTACGACCGCAAAATGAACAATAAAGGGTTCAACGAAGGTTCATTAGTGTGGTTGCACAATCCGGTCCGCAGCAAAGGGAAATCTCCTAAGCTTCAAGCTAAATGGGACGGCCCGTGCCGGATTGTAACCAGGATCAACGATGTAACCTACCGGATACAGAAAGGCGCAAGAGGGACTCCTCAGGTCATCCATGTGGATCGCTTGGCGCGTTATTATGGGACCGATAATGCTCGGGACGAGCATGTCTTAGGAGGGGGCAGTGTTGCGTGAATAAGTCAACTAGCGCCATCTAGTGTCAGGAACGGGAGCGAGGGGAGCTTTGCAGAGAATGACATCACAAATCTCTCAGCCGACAGCGCCATCCGAAGAACTAAGTTTCTGGAAAGTCTGCACTCGCACACTCGTCCCTTTGCGCGCATTTACTTCAATATTCGGGATGCTTCTTTGCTAATTTAAATAAATAGGCGCTGCAAGATGCGATCGGGGCAGAGTTGAACTCGGCGACACAAGCGAAGCTTCGGAGCGGAATTAAGTGAATTAGTGTGTTTAATTATGAGTGTTTTACGTTTTAATTTGTGTAAAGTAAATTAAAGTGTTAATGTAGGTAATTTTATCGGCAATTTTTATTGTCACGAACCTCAAGCTCGTAACAATATATAAGGTAACAGATACATGATGACTGCGGAGAATTGCACGGCATAAGTCAACCAACCATGTCGCGCCTCTGTAAACAAGCTGTAGCTCTGAATTTATAAAAATACCCACAACACTTGCTGAACAGAGTTGTGTACAAAGAGAGTTTGCTGATGTTTGTGGGTTACCTCATGTAATAGGAGCTATCGACTGCACCCATGTAAAAATAAGAAAAGTCGGCGGTGAAACTGGTCAGTATGTTGTAAATAGAAAAGGCCATCATTTTATCAACACCCTGTGTATTAAGAATCAAACTATAATTTAAACAAAATAAATAACATTCTTTATATTATAGTTCAGCATTAACTTCAGTAGGTACTTATCTGTTTATGAGGCTCTTTATAGGTATCAATTTAATATATCTCATTCACTATGTATATTAGGTAGTGTGTGGCCCTCACCTCACAATCAATGATGTGGTGTGTCGTTGGAGAGGTAGTACTCATGATGCCCGCATTTTCCGGGAGAGTGATATAAAAAGAAGGTTTGAAAATGGTGAATTTAGTGGAAAGCTACTAGGAGACAGTGGATATACTTGTATGTCATATCTGATCACTCCAATTTTGCGCCCTTACACCGAAGCCGAGAAGACGACAAGTCGACAGTTAGAGAAAAGTTAGAGAAAGACGACAGTCCAGTACTGGTCATCCGAGGAGAAGACGACCTCAAAAAACTTCGAATCACTAAAAAGAAGTGATTATACTAATTCGATAAGTCTAGTCGTAATTATATCTATAATGTTTTACTACCTTTTCATGTATTTGATTAATTTACTCATCTGCACTGACTGCAGTTTTCTCAATGCTAGCTTAAAAGAACAAATGAGCGACTTACACGTCTGTCTTAGCAATCAGGAAAATTTCTCACTATTTTTCAATTTTAAAGTTAAAACACAAATCTTATTCTCATCAGATACTAACCATTACAATCTGGCTTTCTACTGTACAATAAGGCACAAATTTATGCTAAAAATAGCTCGTGTTCACACTCAACACTATCATAGCAAAACGAACATAATACAATGCTCTTTTTTTAAATGAATAACATGACTCAAACAAATCATCTTATTATTTATTATCAAATTGTAGAGGTATAAGGATCAAATTAAACACACTTTACATGAATATCTTATCTAATAATTATGATGTTATTGTACTCACTGAGACCTGGCTGCTTCCGGACATTGGCAACTGCGAATTTATAGATCAGAGGTACGTGGTTTACAGATGTGACAGAGACCGCTTAGCTACCGACAAACAGGATGGTGGTGGTGTTCTGGTGGCGGTGCTGCGTGGACTGAAACCTGCTATATTTAACACCTCAAACCCGGATAAATCTCTGCACTCTAAGCATCTTGAATGTTTACTGGTCGAAATTCCTAGTACAAGCCAAATCAGGAAACATGTAATTAGTGCAGCGTATATTCCGCCTCGCAGCTCCCCGGATACATATGAAAAACACTTTGACCTGTTACTTGATTGCCTTAATGATCCTCTTATTGATAGCTTTTACGTGATTGGTGACTATAATATTCCTGATATGACATGGGTTCCATCATTATCCGCCACTTATGATTATTGTAACCAACCTTTACCGTTGAATGGATCTGAATCCACCTATAAACATTCCCTATTGTTGAATTTTATGGCATTTCTAAATGCATCGCAATATAATGGAATCTTTAATTCTAATGATAAACTACTGGACCTTTTCATCTCTAACACCTCATCTACTATTAGAGCCCCAATGGATCCACTACTTCCTCCTGATTCCCAACATCCACCTTTCATTGCGATTACTGATATGCATCAGACGTATAAACCAATGAAAAGGCGCCCTCTAACCAAGTATAACTTCCGTAAAGCAGATTTTGACCTCATTAATTCCAAGCTTGAAAAAACAAATTGGACGGAACTACTGCAAACGCTTCCATCTGAAGCCTGCATTGAAACCTTTTATATGAGCATAGATGACATCATAAAACAACATGCACCACGTTCTAGTTCTCGCCCCGGAGGATTTCCTGTCTGGTTTTCACGTCCTCTGATTAAAACATTTAAATGTAAACAAAAAGCCTGGACTAAGTGGAAGAAATATAAAAAACCCAAGTGACTACTACGTACAATTTTCCCAACACAGAAATACATTTAAGATCCAATGCAAACAATGCTATCGTAGGTATATGGACACTGTAGAGGAAAATATGACCAAAAATATAAAACACTTTTGGACCTATGTATCGAGTCGCAAAACTGAGACTAAAATTCCGTCCACTTTGCATTACCATAACCTTAAATCCAGCGACCCCGAGACGGTATGTAATATGTTCTCTGACTTCTTTCAATCAGTGTTTGAACCCTCTCCCCCTTCTCTTTCGCATTGGCAGCCTCCGTCTTGTACCTCAAGTCACGATATTTTAATTTCTAATATTTACTTCACTGAAACTGAAATTCTAAATGAACTCAAAAATTTAGACACTTCCAAGGGTCCTGGTCCAGATGGCCTTCCTCCACTCTTTTTCAAACAAACTGCTGAAAATATTTATAAGCCTTTGCACATTATCTATAATAAGTGTTTGTCACAGGGTGTTTTTCCTACGAGGTGGAAACATGCAAATATAACTCCAGTTCATAAAAGTGGGTCAAAACATGATGTTGAACATTATCGCCCCATCTCTATTCTCTCCGTCTTGTCGAAGGTCCTCGAAAAGTTAGTCCACAACCAAATTTACCCGATTCTACACAGGGCTATCATTGAAGAACAACATGGTTTCGTTAAACATAGATCTACTACTAGTAATCTACTTACCTTTACGAATAATTTATTTGCAAGAATTGATGACGGCTTTCAAGTAGATGCTGTATATACAGATTTTAAGAAAGCTTTCGACAAGGTGGATCATGAGATTCTTCTTAACAAGATTGCATTCAATGGTATTCGTGGTAATTTGCTGCGCTGGTTTGCATCTTATATTCAAAACCGTTCCCAAAAAGTTGTAATAAATGGATATCAGTCAAGGGACGTTTTGGTTACATCGGGCGTTCCTCAAGGATCCATTCTTGGACCATTATTATTTATTATTTTTGTTAATGATATAGATAAATGTTTTCTTAACTCCAATTTCCTATTATATGCCGACGACCTGAAAGCCTACAAAACTATTAAAAACATAGATGACTGTATATCTTTCCAAAGCGACCTTGACAGAATGTCAACATATTGCAACATTAATAAATTACAATTGAGCGTTCCAAAATGTCACTATATAAACTTTACAAAAAAGAAAAATATTGTCCGTTTTAATTACATCCTCTGTAAAAAGTCCTTGGCCAAAGTGACAGACGTAAGGGATTTGGGGATTCAGTTGGACTCTAAGCTACAACTAAGCATCCATATTAATAAAATAGTCAAACAAGCTTTTAAAATGTACGGATTTGTTATGAGATCTTCTACTGACTTCAAACGAACTACCACATACTTATACCTCTATAAAACTCTTGTTCGGTCCCAGCTTGAATATGCTGTACCTATATGGAATCCCTACTATAAAGTATATAAAGAATCTATTGAGAAAGTCCAAAATAAGTTTTTGCGTGCCATGTACTATAGATACCATAAATCTTACTTGTCTCGTATCCGATTGCTGAGAGAGTTTGGTGTTTTGTCGCTTGAATGTAGACGTAAATATCTTGAAGCTATAACATTGTATAAAATAGTAAACAACAAATTTAGCAGTACTGAGTTAGTTTCCAATTTAAATTTCGTAGTTCCTAGAAGTGCTCATATAC